>CAJDSM010017951.1:0-14246 GCA_903981925.1 Ostrea lurida
TTTCACCCCATGTTTCACGCCTCCTTCAGACTGGAACCATTTTGTACTAAATAGTTAAATTACAGCTGTTGGAAGGATCACCAAAGATTTTTCATTAGAAGCCAGGCTGTCTGCTCAGACTTCATCAATTGTCGCTCAATGATGCGTAATGATGTAATATTATGTTTTTAATGCAAATAATTCGCCATGGGGATATATGGCGATATTTTAAAAATATCATTGTTATCCAGTATTCTAAATTGAATACACTGTATCTTTATAACAGCTTTCCCATCGACTGCAATTTTGATAGGCAACTGCCTTTAGAGATTTGCAACTCTAGAAAAATAAGTTTGTTTTCAACTTCGTTGTTCTGCCGTTCTAAAGATACTGAAATCACTATGGCACGTGACAGCTGATGCCAATATTTTGACAGATTCCATACTTCTACCTAGAAGCAGGATACCAGGTCCTAATAAGTTCACAGGTTTACAATTTTCTCCCTCATTACCAGGTTTCTCCATTATGTCTTTCCTACATCTCCTGGTCCCACTCTAATGATGCCATACATATCACTTAATCTATCTTAAACTGTCATTTCCTGCAGGCTGTCTTCCATGTTTCATAAAATCAATAGGATCAACGGGAAAGGGTTTGACTGTAGAGGTTTGCGAGAATCCAGAAACATCTTCACGGTCATGCTAATGATTTAGAGATGTTAAGAATCTAATTACATGAAAAATGAATCATGATTCCATTGATCTTGAATTTGCAAGAATTGATTTTTTGATCACTTTTGCTTGTTTTGTTTAGTTTTATTGTTGAAGGGTAGGAAAAAAAGTTTACAAGCTAAGTCAAAATAGCATAAATGATAGGTTTTGTTGTGCAATTTATAAGTATGAAATATGCAACATTGCGAACATATGGAAAAATACAGATTACACGTGAAAATTTAAAATCTTTTCTTAGAATATTGTTTTCATCCAGACCCCTGAAAATATCACCTGCACCAAACTGTATCGATGTAATGAAATCAGATCGGCGTCGTTGAATATTAACTAAATTTTTGTATTATTTCAATAATAAGGAAGTAGGGAAGACAGTTACCCTGCAAAAATTATATATCTCTTTTTCAGGATTCATGGTTAATTAGCAACAAATTAGCAGTAATGAGATACAGACTCCAGAGAGAGACTCGTTCGCCATCAGCAGCCATCATCTCTCTTCTCTCTTCTTACTTTCTTCTTTAACACAAGATGTGTGACTTATTCACACCAGTGGTTACACTGCACCAGAGAATTCTCTTTAAACGTCTGATTGGAATTTTTGCTGATTCTGTTAAAAGTTAGTTATTTTTTTGCCATATCCATCTTTCTTGAGAAGAAGCACGAATAAAAGCAATACATCAAATGTGAAATTCAAATTATATAAGAAAAAGGGTATTTTAATTTTAATTTATTTTGATTTTTTTTAAATGTTCAAATTAAATGTACATTGAAATTCACGAAGACTGATTACATGATATTGGAAATTATACAGGCCGCGCAAGAGCCTGTATACGGGTTTTCATTCTTTGCAATATGTTTCTGCGGAATTAGTGTTCCATTTCTGCGGGATTGATGTGAATGTATTTCTAAATTAATACAATACGTACTTAATACATGTATTAAGGATTGACGTTATTGTTAATTTTAGCATTTGAGTTGTATAATCTCTACAAAAATTCAAGTACATTAACATAAAAGTGTAATTTTTAAGATTAGAATTTTGCCAATTTGTACAGCATTTGTTTCGAGTTCAATTTATGTCGTTTATTACTAATAGGAATTCATTTATAGGATGTACCTTATTTTATGGATTTCAGACACGTGAAAATTCCAAACACACATATGCCTTTTAAAATTGTTATCCTAGCTGCGTAAAATTGCTTCTACCAACTAATCTAGCAATTAAGATACCTTAATTAAAGTATGACTTCACAATTGCCTCTTCGTCCTGAGGAGATATACAACATACTTATCGCCAGTGTGGTCTAACAAAAACAAGGGGAAGAAAGAAGAAATAGAATGATTTCTTTCATCTTTTGTGTTCTGATATCCTTGACGTTTGTGTCAATTCTTTTTTCTAATTTGAACAAATTGACCTACTGTGAAGAACTACATTGTATATAGGGTCGTTTGTATACATTGCACACAGTGGCACAATATTTTCCTTATCCTGGCTCATTTTAGAAACAGTCTATTATAAAACCAGTGAATCTATTTACAAGTATTAGATATCACGTGTGCAAGAAAAATGTGATTACACATGGATTATCTTTTAAAATATGAAAAAAGCAGCTGTTAAAATGGAAGCAAACAGGAGAACAAGCTAACCAAAAATTTGATATGGTTATAATTTGCTTATCTTGATCTAATTTTCAAAAAGAAATAAACACTTTATATCTAAAGTAACTACTTGTTCTCTAATTGGTATACAATTTCTCAATTTGTTGTCGATTTGTGTTTCTAAACAACAGACGATAACATCTTGGAAGCAGTTGGCTCTCGAGAAAACCTACGGCATTGCTTTTCAATGTGTATACACACCGTGTATTGCTTGCATAGAATACAAATCTGCCTTTCGTATGCAGAAATTAAATCCACCTTATCAAGTTGAAAACAAAATAAACCAGTGGAAGATTTCTATTTGGCAGCAACATGTGTTAATTGTCATCAATGATGATCTTCTGATACCAATGACAATAGGGAATTAAGCCCACACAGAAGTGGAATGGATGTTTTCTCTTGATGATAATTGATCCAAACTTTAGAAACTGCTGAATGGAATGAGATGCATATGAGAAGCATTCCGTGCTTATAATAGAAAGTTTAGAACATAGATACAGATGTCATCAGAGCGATCTACATAAACAGTTTCAAATACCGAGAAAAAACCTCCATGTTTTATCGGAAAAATGAAACCAAAGAGGATGACTGATCAGATACAGGGAACAGAAATTTGTCAAGAAGTCCTGATTATTTTCATAGGACAAACATCTATACTGATGATCGGGATATGGGGTTTTTTTTCCTGAAGAAAACAACCCGACGTGAGTTATGGATTACGACTATTATACTCCGCATATCATTTTCATTTCAGCTATATGCATGTGCAGAGTGAAAGAATATGCCTCATTACTGGCAACAAATGAATTTCAACTTAACATTAAAGTGATTTGAAAAAAGGCATATTGTAGACATCATCAATCTTTTACAGCTTAATGCACAGAGGTAACCAATTACAAACAGAGCGATAAAACATCCCACAACATATGTTTTCACAATTCTGTACAATGTATGTTGTCTGAAGTCAGTTAGCTGGTCATTTGAGACAGATGTTCCGTCCGACAAGATTAGAGTAGTATCTAAGTATATTTATAATCTTAACTATTCCGGGCTGATGGATTCACAATCAACTATTATATGTAACACGGCTAGTTTGAGCATGTAGAAATGCGGAATGAAGCATAAGTAATTTATACAGGAAAATAAACGAAAAAGTAAAATATGCAGTAGTATAAAATAAATTATAAACTAAAGACTAAAAATACTTGACCAGGGATTTCACCAAAATCACAAATAATGGTTAGGAGATACGTACATTATATATAGAGTGTATATAAATATATTGTCAGGAAAGAAATCTTTACACACTGCCTATGCATGTTTTGAGGATTGAGATAAAATCGCCTTTGGCCTTATCGATTAGGCAAATTAAATCTGAATCCTCTTCTTTAAAATATAAGTTTCTTTTGGAGAACCATTTGAGTTCGTTACTAGGGCAAAGAAAAGGATAGAGGGTAAAGCGCTTTCATGTTTTTTTTAAAAAACAAATTAATCAAAGTACCGAAATGAAAAAGCGGAAGTTTTATAGGAATCGCATTGTCCGTCTGTTACTGTATCATTTTCCTTGCGACACGACGTTTTGGGTAGTTTTCAACGTAAATGTAGTTGACCTTTAAAACCAGTCAAGGTCACAACAGACCCTCAATTTCCAACTTTTACTATGTTTTCATTTAACTCTACATTTGTTGAAAAGTTTCAAAATATGCTTTTCATATTTCATACAAAAGGTGGTGCATGATTAAAGAAAGACTTATATAGTCTGTCTGTCTCTCACCACGCGGTGACATGATATCTTGAATAGAATTCGTATTTTATTGAAAGTTGACCATGAGGTGAAAGGACAGTCACGACAGAACTTTCATTGTGAAACGACAAGTTGAATTTCTTTAACGTAAACCTTGGCTTTCGTATTCGAATCAGGTATTTGATCATTTTTTAAAAGAAAACCTGTAGATTTTGTGGTCACCACCAGATCAAAGCATTCATATTCNCGACAAGTTGAATTTCTTTAACGTAAACCTTTTATATTCGAATCAGAGGTGTTTGATCATTAAAAAGAAAACCTGTAGATTTTGTGGTCACCAGATCAAAGCATTCATATTGAGCAGAATGGTACTTGTTTATTATAAAGAAAAACGCTCATAGTTTATGGATTGCTTGTCATCAGTTTTGTAGTGAAATGGCATTTTGAACAATTTTCTGCTGTGTAGTGACACGGTGTTTTGAAAAAAAAAATCGGTGAAGGTCAAGGTTACACCACATACCTTCGGACTTCCCACTAAGGTTACACCATACTAGTACCTGCCCACCAGTGCAAAGCTAGTTCGCTGTCAGTACAAATAGTATTGAATTATTCATCAGTGCGATGAGAATATTTTCATATGATGCCCCTTTCTAGTTTTGCAGCTATACATGTAAAACTTTGAGCTAATAACTTTGGGAAGGGGATGGGGGTAGTATAAATTATTTGATATAAACACTTGCATTTCATCTTATATTTTCGTCTCATTTTTTTTAAAACATTGTTTTCCACTGAGTAAAATTAGTGGGGTATATTTTGGGCAGTGTTGTTGCATACCTACTTAAAACAAAATTTAACTTGGTGGTAAAGGATATTTTAATCTAGATTCTTAAAGCATTGCGGATTTTGAATCTATTCGATCTCTCTCGGAGGGAACACGTTCCGTAATATATCATTTTTGTGTAAATACAATCCAGAGAGGGTAAAACTATTCTAACTTACAGCTTCGTGGATGGTCTACGTTTGTAGTGGACAGACATTTTTAAAGTGGGGTCAACAACTGCAGTCCTTTGCTTTTTCATTCATTAAACAATAATCCGGCCGTTAAATGGGTCCTCCTTGATAAGACTTATCTGAACTACATGTTCATAAATGTTGAATAAAGGTTGTTCACATGTCTATCAACTTACTCAGAAAACGTATGGCTAAAAAAAATTTTCTTTCAAATGAAATTAGATTGAATACAAAATCTTTCATTAGGCAAAGTAATTGATTTTTGACTAGTTTTGGTAATTTGTAATCAAAACTATTTTCTATGGGTTGCCTACATCGTACATGTGCAAAAAATAATGATATTGACTACTACTGCCTATCAAATATACAGAAACCTTTTTCAGTATAGTCAGTGAGAAGAGAAAAAATAGACAATTTCTTTGTTTGCGATGCTTGGATACTAAATATTTTGAGCGCGCTAGCAATGCACTTTTTACCATACCTTGCAATTATTTACAATCCTCAAAGCAGTACTCGTGTCGATAATTTGTTTAGTAACACGACTTAATCTTATTCTCACTAACCTGCTAAAGACAATGTAAACCTTAGAGACAATGTAATGCAAAAAGTGTTCCTCTCCTTCAGATTTAAAATGTATACCTTGGTTCGTATATCTAAACCTTCTTTGAGTGCTTATAAAATGCACGTACTACATTTTACATTATGAATATGCCTACCTTTATAAACATTTGAATGATGAGGTTGATTTTCTTTTGAATATGGATGTGTTGATGATTTTAAAATCTTTAATTATTATGTGTAAAGGGATAGAACTCTGAAACCATCTGGTTAGCTAGTGATGACTGAATGTGTCTTGTATTTTCTGGTCACCCTAGGATGAATTGTGATCAAAACATCAAGCATAAAAATGCGATTTAGTAGCGACACAAGCGTTGCATCTGCTGAACTTGTATATTACATTTCAAGGACGGCCTTTACTAAGAATCTGGTCATCTTAGTAACCCTACAGGAACTTACTGTCTATACTAGTGATGTTCTAGAATCATAAGTATATGTACATGTATATGAGTCGCATACAGAAGTCATTATCACACGTTAATGTAATGCCACGGTATTAGTTTCTGTGCCAATGTGCTGCATGGCCGCTGAAGAGGAATAACATACTCTGTTGTACCTTATCCCTGCCAAACCGCCGTCTAAATCTCATGTTTGTCTTTGATTCACTACTTCCTTGTCAAGTACAGGCATACGCTGAACTCGTGTTGAAAAATCAACATTATGTAGCGATTTATCCATATGAATTTTATAATTACGCTGAAACAAATTAGACTAGCACAGTGAACTCTAACTTGAGGTTCAAAAAGTTTACTGAATAGTGGCATTCTCAAAAATAAATTCTTTGATTTATCATATAACAACATACTTATCACTTGCACCCCTGACGAAAAGTTCGGTGCTATATGAAAATTAAATTAATTTCCTAATGTTCGCAAGAGACTAGAACATGTTTAATTGGGTATAATTTAAATTGAGCCCAGAAAACACAAACAAAACAGAAAAAAAAGAGAACAAAAACAATAAAGCAGGCAATGCTAGGTGTGTACTTTCTGTGTATCTTTGTGTGAGCGTTATTTTAAGAGTGCTCTTTTGGAAATTAGATTCCTACTTGACAATCCCGAAACCCTCAAAACCTGCTGTATTTGCCCAGGAATAGAGTCCACAATATGTACAAAGAAACACTTTCACCGTTGGGTCAACATTTAGTTTGATACAATGCTAATGCTAGGTGAACAAATGTTTGTGTCCTTACCTTCTTAATACATGAAGCAAACAAGATCTCTTCGCAACAATTCAAGTAGAAATGACCAAACTCGAGTGTATATAGTAACAATATATTTGAATTCATACATGCTATCATAAATAGCTATAAAATGTTACTAATTTGTAATCCCCTTCCCTTTGCTTGTTTGTGGAATGTAGAGGTCATATTCTGTATTAGATATATCAAAATATTTGTTGAGCCAAATTGAATTTAGTAAATGTAAGTGTATGCGAGAGTTTACCATAATTTAGAAATTAAAAAATTGATCAGTAATGCAATGTAATAATTGACTTTCCCTAAGTCAGCTTTTTGCTACCCTCGAAGTACAATATCCAAAAACATGGAGGCGAGGTGGATATTGCATTTTAAGGGTAGATAAAGCATCGTTATTGACTGAAAAAATGTCGATAACTGTTATTTCACATGATTAAGTAAGTTTAAAGTAAGTATGCAACGAAATGGTACTTCATCGGCCTTTTTTTTTTGGGGGGGGGGGGTATACTGATACAATGCAAGACTGTGTCGAACTTGTTTAGAAACGTAGGTTTTTGTTAGTGGTCAATCTCAACGAAACATAATACAGATTAAGAGTTGGGCAAACACGGACCCCTCGACACACCAGAGATGGGATTAGGTGCCCTTGGAGGAGTAAGCATCCCCTGTCGACTGCATGGTCACACCCCACTGTGAGCCCTTTATCTTGATCAGGGTAAAGGAGTAATCCGTAGTCAAAGTCGGCCTAACAATTGGTATGAAACACGTCAGACAGCATTTAATCCAATGGCAGGTTGTACTGACAAACTAGATCGTCATAACAACAAAAAAAGAATTTGCGACATGCTTTGCGTTTGAAACCCCTGCAACATCAAATTGTTTGTCCTCCCGTGGGGATCCGGGATAGAATATGTTCCCTTGCTTATCAAAAGAGGCGACTAGATGGGACAGTCGTTCGGATGAGACCACAAAAACTAGGACCCCGTGTGACACCAGGTGTGGCACGATAAAAATCCCTCCCTACTCATAGGCCATGAGCGCTGAGCACATGCCTGAATTTTGCAAACCTTCACCGGCAATGTTGACGTGTCCATATGAGTGAAAAATTCTCAAGCGAGACGTTAAACAATATACAATCAATTTTTTTGGCAGTTGCCTGCCTCGATTTAAAAACTTATCATACGCAGAACAAGCTCTTGCGTATCAAATCAGTAGAGATAATGTAGGTGATAATGGAATGTTGCTTCATGAATATGGGAAGTTGACGATGAAGAAGCTGAAATCATCCCGCATGTCATAAAGTTGAGTTGTTACATGTAGTTTGCCGTTAATACCTTTGTTCAATAAAATATGTAAGAACGAAGCAACATGGAAGACTGTTTTGTTTTGGGTTTTTTTGGGTTTTTTTTTGGTCTTTTATTTCAAGTTCACTTGGGTATATCGAATCGACATAAGAATTATTATTATTAGATAAAACGTCGTCGATATACATAAATGTTGAATCAAAGGCCACAGCTAAAGATTTTATTTTCCTGCAGAATTTCTTTTAGTAAATGTTACAATTGGGAATATATTTAAGGTCTTTAAACTTACGTTTATTATTTTGAGGTCCCTTGTGCAACTTTGATGAAAGTATCAAACAAGAATTTTGTGTATAAATCAAAGTTAAGATCTAGATATGTGTGATTTCTCAGTATATTGCATACCTAAGTCGTGGTTTTGATTGATCTGAAATTTGTTCTTCCCCTAAGCAGAAATGTAATGGAAATGTACTTAACTTTCAAATCCCTTACATAACACCCGAAACCTCAACAATAGTACACTCGAAAGCTCTACTTAACTTTTTGACTACACGTTTGAATTGGGAATGTGACTTATGTAAAAATAAAGCAAAATATTGTGATTTAAACTCGGCAAAGTAAATTGGCGTGAGAGTTTATTTTCATCAGAAGAAAGGTTCCGAAATTGTTTGTCAAAACTCTTACACATAAATCAGGGTAATATCCAGTATGCGTTTTTAATATTCAAAATTAGCTCTATCTAAAAGCACTTAGCTTGCTGTCGAAAATATGACCACCCTTTAGAAGGCAGATCCAGAAATTTAAGAAAAGAGGGACACGATAAAGGACTGTCTGGGTACTGTCTTGAAACCCCTGATTGGTCCATGGGCGAGGCCCCCTAAAGCTAAAATATTTGGAAAAGGAAGACATATACTTGAATGGTGTTTTTTTTAATATAGTTCTGGATTTTCCACTATTTCACTATAAAGTCTCAGAACTAATATTTCAATCAATAGAATTCGATTTCTGTCATTCCTAGACACATGACCCCACCTCCGGTGTGTCCAGGGGTCCGTGTTTGCCTTAATCTTCATTTAGTATTCTTTATAGGATTTAAATAAGATTGACCATTTTTGTCATCTTCAACTTTTCATTCTATGTAAAGGCAAAAACAACCAACAGTGAACAATCTCGTAAGTCCCAAATAGTTAGGTTGGGCAAACATGACTGCCCCTGGACACACACCGCAGTAGGTGGATCAGGTGTCCTAGTAGGAAGTAAACGCGAGTACCTCCACTGTTCTGCCGCGGATCATGACACGAGATGAGCCCATCTGTATGATCAGTAACGCGTATGTCTGTATTCAAATCAGTGGTAATGCAAAAATAGGCTTTAACAATTGTTAACTTGACACACATTGATCCTTTTATTAGGGGTTTTACGGTTTCATGTTTCGGAATTTCCAACACTATGTTCGGTTTGACGCATCACTATGGAGAAGAGACATAATTTCGAAATGCGCACATCTGAGTGCATACAAAACTTGAGTACGTGTAATTATCTTATACTATATTATGACCTGGTCGAGAGCCTCTGTCTTGTTGTGGAGATGTCGACCCCCGAGGGTCCTACAAGCCACAGTTGAACTCATGTATTGATGATTACTAGTTCTTCTGATAGATCAGAAATATTTGCATCATTTCAAGTTGCAGAGTCGGAATATAAATGAATGAATCTAAATTATAGAAATTCATAATCAGAATTGTGATTACAACCTGACATGGCATACTCTAATCTTCGAGAGACAATTTTGGCCCCCAATCTTTTGACACTACATTGATACTTTTTTATATTAGGGTATTTACTTTTCAATTAGTTGTCGGATTTCAAATTTCGGTTTGAGCATCCTATCTGATGCAAGGACTATATATTTGTTCGTAATGCGGCATGCTGGTTCACATGAAAACATTGGAACTCGGATTAATTATTCTTTATATTATATAAATACACTCCAGACTCACCATTTCACCAAGTCATGACATGGAAGTACCGTTACTGAGGAGATCTCTTATATACAAACCCGATTATAACTTACTAAATGTGTACGTACAGTAAATTCTGTGCCCCTAATAGGATCTTAAAGTCACTCTTGATATGAACAGATGGAAGAACTAATAAAAATAAAAAAAAAAAATTACAACACAATACAACGAATTCTAGGGTTAATAATATATGGGACGAAGCACGGGGCATGAAGTCGCGAGTAAGGGTGGGAAGAGTTAAGACTAAAAGCTGACCGAAACAAATAAATGGAAATTAAGATCCCCATTCACAAGGAATCGTTCGTCAGTTAATATGTAAAACTTCCTACAACACAACTATTGTGTTGAACCACAAAACCGCAGTAAGCACTATTTTTATTTCAGATTCAAATATCAGCATATGAATTCTGTAAAAATAATAACAACAGTTTAAAGATAATGAGGTATATTTTCATGATACGAAGACACAATGTATATAAGAGACGACACCTTTGCATAGGGATAAGCGTACTCACATATGAATGCCCGACTTTCTCAGAGATACAGTCAATGAGATCGGTAACAAACTGTGTAAAAGCATACGTCATCTAATGCGACTATTCTCAGATGTTAACATCCATAAGAAGGTTAGCATGTAGATTGAATGCTGAAATTTTGAATATGACTTCTATAGTTAGTTGGATATGAGGCAAAAAGAATGATGTGAACCATAACCAGACCATACAGAGAAGAGAGGACAGTATGTTGAATAACAAGAGGGCTTTCTTCAAACGCGCTATATACGAATTTGAATTCTCCACCTATATCCAGGAAAGCTTTCATATAAATTTCATCCAGCTTTCTGGCTCAGTGGTTCGTGAGAAGATTAGAAAGATTCTTTCCCTGATATAATTCATACGTAAACTTTGATCCACTGCTGATAGAGTTATTTGTCTTAGTTGTCAGAAGTCGGGAGAGACCCATTTATTTATCAATTTCAAAAGCCGATCGTCTTATGCCAGATTTCCATTCACATGTGATCCTACACTTTAAAAAATAAGTTCGCGCGGCAGTGCAAGTAAAAGAGGATTGACTTGTTCGCGGACAAAGCGAAAGGGCAGTTGAAGAGCGAAGAACCGGTAGCATCAAGATATGATGAATTATTTTCAGCTGTTTAGCCATGTCGGCTCCTGTGTTATTTCGTTGTAAATATGATTCCAATTACAGACATTTTCTATAGTCTATAAATGAAAATTCCATAGATTTCGTTGCAGCATAAATGGCAGCAGTGTATGCTCTTTATTGACACTCTGTTATTTTCATTATTCGAGAATGGATGGAGCAATAGCGGTAGTAATTAGGTCTTATTTGTAACTAAAATATGTGTAGCCTGGAAAGACGGATCATATATCTGACGCACGTTTGAATAGATATGAAATATCAATTGAAATAATGAAGATTAAAATCTGCAGCTATACAACAAGGATCACAACATATTGATTGCTCTCATGGAATAGGAAGGTAGTGCACCACATAAACACTAACCCGGGAGCAATTTTGATCGACATATTGCCTCATGAATAGGGTGGTTTCTATTTTGTCCGCGGCACCATTACTCAATTATTTGGGCAATTTGAAATGTGTGGTTAAGAGTTGAAGATATTTTACAAAGCCGGCTCATTATTACGGTGCGAACTAAATCATTTTATCAAGATCTGCGAAGATGCTCAACGATCTTTGAAAATTACGAGCTGTTCTATGAAAGCTATATCGAGACAGAGTTAGCATAGCTGTATCATTTTGCTTAAAATGTACATATGTTTTTGTGCCGACAATAGATATTTATTGCATTTTAATTTTTTGTCCAATACGATTTAATATCTCTATGAAACAAACGCACGATCCTGCATATAATGTAGGCTGATGCTATTGGATATCTTGGTTGAAAGATTATTTTGTCTTCTAGCGACGAACTTTGGGGAGAGAGATATAGAACTTTCACCACAGAAACATAATCGTATTCTGTACATTAAGTCCGTCGCCTCACACATATACTTGGTCTAGTTCTATATATACCATCAAGTATATTGTCTTTCTGATGCTCAAATAATATCGTATATTTACCATTATAACCCTGTCTGAAAAATCCCATTGAGCGCATATTTCATAAAGCACATCGCCACGTGCTAGGTACTTTTGCTTGGTGTCGCTATCCTGGATTTCTTCAGGGTAGACAAACGTAATATTATAACATATATATATCTATCTATAAACTTTTCATTATTTTACTATCATTTACATCTTATTCACGTGATCAGCTCGCCGATTCTCAAGGTTAAAACACCGTTTATAATAATTGAGGTGATTTTTCCAATCACGTACTGAAAAAACAAGTCAAGTCTATATGAACATTAATTTTGTTGTGTAAGTAAATTAAATGATAAGGAAAATGAAACTCATTGAGTATTTTTTGGGTCGATAGATAGGAAGCTACAGAAAATTAAACAGCCGATCATAATAAACGAGGTAACAAAACATTTATCATCAATGCGCTTCGCTTCGCGCATTGATGAAAATACGGCTAAATTCAGTGATATAAGAACGATAATTCTATATAGTTTTTCGGAGTGATGCAGGTATCACCTGAATATTAGACGGTAAATCTCATCACATGCTCCCAAGAGCGCGACTTGATTGAAAAGTTTATACTGGTTCTTTAAGAATAACCTGTTCGGTTCAGTGAGCTTAAAAAAAATCGAGTCAATGTATCGTGCCATTATCAAAAATTAGCGGTCACGCTTCAGCAAAAGTGTGTAAAACACGGACCCAAGGGGCACTTTTTTTAATGAAGCTTAGTTAGCTCCATGCCAATTGCACCCCTCCTCTCTCTTCTCTCGTCTCTCCTTCTCTTCTTCGTCAACGCTCTTCTCTGATCTTCATCTCTCGCTTCTATCTCTCCTCTCTCCCTTGGATCTCTCTCTCTTTCTATCTGCTCCTCTCTCCTCTCCAACACCACACCCAGAAATAGGAAGAATAAATTTACGAGTGAAAACTATTTCTTTGATGTTTCAAAACCACCCAATTTTATTAACACAAAGATAAAAGAATACAATTTTGTAGAATTTTAAAACGTTAATCACAACGATAAGATCTTCACAAATTAAAATGTTTAAACAACGATTTCGGACATGCACATATAGTCTTTCATGGGTACTGTACAAATATAATACTTATATAGTATTTAAATAATACAGTCTATAGAATCTCTTTTTAGGTCATCTCTCACCCATGTATGTCCCTACTTGAGCCGCATGACGGATTTTCATGAGGACCGTTTGGTGTACTTGGCCATGTGGGGAACACACTTTCTGAACCTCCTTCATTTGAATTCATACTCGTTCTATTTTCTGTGCCAGGCGTTGTCGTCGGCAGCCCAGGACAGAGTTTCGCGCAACACTCTGGAAATGGTCTTTTGTCTTCAGACGATAGTTGCGGGCCATTTTCTCGCTGATTTGTTGATGGAGTAACACGTAGGTATCAGTCTGATTTTCGTGCTCCTATCCTCTGTCGTTTTTCACTTCTTCTTTGATTTTTCTCAGCTGTCATTCCCTTCCTCCAATGTCAGCCTTAAACGGCGACCTTGTGTCTGTTGGGATGGTGATCGGTTGCATTTGCCAGACTTCATCGTCTTTGCGCTGAGACATTCAGGATTCCGTTGGCATGCGATGTCAAATTCCACTACTCGATCTGTGGGAACATCCCGGGGCTGGAGGAAATTCCTGTTCTACGTTCAAAAGTACACAAGTCTGTTATGATCTTTGGTCATCGCTCGTTCTGCCGCAATGCACCTGATATGGGAAACTTCCCAGGCCTGTTATCAGAATATGGTGGTAACCGTCTGAGATGCCTTGGGGGGATTAAGCATTTGGTTCGATGATCTTTGGTCCATGACAAGCCGATCTCGGCATGTTTCAATGCCGAGATAAGGGAGTGACATCTCACCAGGAG
>CAJDSM010017953.1:0-15363 GCA_903981925.1 Ostrea lurida
ACACCATGTTAACTTCGCCTTTTTATATATAAACAAATATCAAACTTTTAAAACAGACAAATTCAATAGTATAGATAAATTTCCTCCTGGAACGCAGGCTACAATGCCGTGACCTATTTATATTACGTTCCTCACATCAGTGGCGGATCCAAGATTGTCCTACCGTTCATGGTAGCTCAGAGGTTAGAACGTTCACTTCGCAACCAGAGGGGGGGGGGTCGTGAGTTCGAGCTCCGCTCTTATTTTAATTTTTGGGAAAAGTAGCGATTAACGGAACGGGCATATGTGATGTCATGTCGTAAAAAAATAGAGCGCGCAATGATGAATAAAATGAATTATCCAATTCAAGTCAAATTACTAAGAAAGTTGTACAATCTGATTTTTAAACAGGTAATATCTTTTCAAATTTATCTAATCGTAAGCAGAGTAGGTATAATTACTATAGGTGCCAGTCAGCCATGCTGTCACTTCATTGAAAGTACAACTAATGAACGAAGAATTGCTAAAAACCCCGCATTTGGATTAATCCTCGATCTGTGTTTCTTTGATAATGTTGATCAAATCACATCATGGGGTTAGACCTCGTTATCTCGAAACCAGGGACATGGACATGGACATGGCCTTGTTTACATAACAAAGAATTTGTAAGTGTAGTATCTCACTTGTACTCAACAAATGACGTTCAAATTTTTTGCTGACCATTAGAAATACCATAAGTGAGGCATTGTAAATATTGAAAATGTAAAATCTAAAATTTGAACATTTTTAGCTTAAAGCGTGTCTATACCCCTGTAAGTAATAGTAAGCCTATCATGCGTGTTTTACAAGTTGATTAGAGAAAATCACTTAAATATCAGATAACACGATGTTACCATCGCCAATTTGTATACATATGTAACGTGCTTGTCTCTGACTTTATTAAATCATCGAGAAATCATCCATATTGCAAGACCTCCATCATAGAGATTATTTGCATTATTCGAATGAAATATATTATACAATCAAGGCTTGATATCAAAATTAAATAACTTACCTCTATTTACTATAATTTATTATTCTGTTTCATTGTTATGCAATTTTTCTATTTTTAAAATGATAATAAAACAATTTTCTTGCTTTTTTAAGTAATTAATTTTTTAAAAGTTCTATTTATCAATTTATTTATTGCTATTTTGGTTTGTTTGTTTATTTGATCTTTCAAGATATTTATTAAAGTAGACTTCCAGACGATATTGAATTAGCCACTGAAAGTACGTTTGCGGCATCGCGTATTCGCTATTGGGAAAAGAGAACAAACTCCTCTCCCATAGATCTCAATACTAACAGTTACATGTACTCTCTCACTAATTAACTCTATCAAATTTTGACAAGTGACCGCTAACATTTGAAAGTTCATTTGATAATTTCTTATAAAAAGCGACTAATACAGAATTATCGATATACATGTATAGTATTCCCACATACATACGGGTATTTGCTAATTAAACAAAAAAGACCTTTTAAGGGAACTCTTTCAAGATTATAAGAACTCTTCAATTTCAGGAGGTAAAACTTTGTGCCATAATTTGAAAAGGAAAGTTGGTGATTGTTTTTATTTTGGGATTTTCTTACTTAATCGGTAAGTAATGCAGCACTAATAGAGATACAAAGTTAGTTTAATTGTCAAATAATTTATTTGTTAAAATATAGTGGCAATGTCACTTAGGTACACATTACTTGCTAAAATCAGCAGAAGCTGAATGTAAATTTTCAGATATGAATTATGAAGGACTGCTTCGAGATTCGGTGATGTCAGTGATCAAAGTCAACAGAAGATTGCAACTAAACTTATAAAACTTTTGTGCAACTGGGTCCAAGACCGTTTTGAATAGTAAGGGTTCTTTAACGTGCCAACACCTACATGTATCGTGAAAAAGAACCAAGGTCATATTCAGAAGACCCGTGATTTTCGTTTCGAAATGGCGAGCATTTGGCGAAAGGAAAAATCTCTATCTAATTTAACGTGGAGCTCGAGCTTTTCACCTCTCAGTTACGAAGCTATCGCTCAAAGCACCGAGATACTGCAACCGATCTAAAACAGAATGAATTATGCCATGTACACCTTTGAGTAATTTCCTTTTATTATCTGCTCATAAAGTTAATTGACATCTCTGTACGAAAATATATTTCAACAGGTAATGAAAATGCACCTGCATTTGGAGTTGGACATTTGTAAGTAACAGAATATGATTCACCCAAGCAGAATATGATTGACTGATGAAGAGGTTTCACTTCGTCATGTTCACAAGTTTGGTTCACATTGCTGGAGAAATATCTTTTTACCATTTGTTTCGAATACATTTATCTATTTTTATTCATTTACAAAATACAAAATAATGTGTACTTTGCACTTACTACATACATAAAGGCAGATAACTGCATGTACATGCACATGTATGTCCTCACTATATGTAGGAAAAACTTAAAAGTGAATTATTAATCATGATGAGATTTTCCAAGAAATAAAGATATTAAGTGTAGGCCTAATCCATATTTTACATGTACTTTTGTTGTAAAATGATAGTTTGGTTTGAAATATGACCCTTTCTTGCCTTACCAGAATTGATTTTACTCGTAATTGTATGTCTATAAACGTTGTATTCTACAACATTTATAGCACTTTTAGCTCATATCTTTCATATTACTATCATTTAATTTTATTTCACGTGATCACCTAGCGCCGATCTCCATTGGTTAAAACACCTTTTAAGAATTGAGGTGATTTTTCGATCACGTACCTGAACAACAAGTAAAGTCTAATGAACATTACTTTGTTGATGTAATATAAAATTAAATGATAAGAAATAAATCTTATATTTTTTCGGGTGATATGCAGGTTATCACCGATATTTTAGACGTAAAACTTTTTCATCAATGCGCTTCGCGCATTGATGAGTTTTACCGTCTAAAATTCGGTGATACCTGCATCACCCGAAAAAATATAAGATTCATTTCTTATATGAACTGACCCCTTTTACCATGATACAAAAAACTTCATTGCTACGGCCGTAAGTGCCAAATATTTGTCAAATTGTTGCGTTTTTCACGTGAAAGTTGTGACGTCTCTATATGACTGACGTAAAACAACAAACAAATGAGTAAAGAAAAACACCAGACCAGTGTTTATTTTCCTATAGGTTGTTTGTTTAAATTTCTCGTTTCCTATTGATTGGCACTGTGTACATAACGTTTTGTCGGTGCTACTGTTAGAGCAGCGCAGCTAGATAAACACAAGCTCCAACACTTCTTTATCTCGTACACCAACATTCGATCGTTCAGACTTGCCTTGCAGTGGATTGGAGTGACCATGACAAGCATTGTTTCTTATATTTTGTACTGAATAAGCTGTAGATGCTATTTGAGACAAATGCTAAGTTTTGTAATTACATATATCTTACTGTAAAAGGGGAAATTATCGTTTGGGTTATATTTTTGTTATATTTGCGTTAACGATCACGAAAATAAAAGCATCGCAAAGTGCTGTTTAAAGTAAGTGGGTTATGAGTTCATCTATTCGAAGTCTTTATCTGCGAAATTAAAACTATCGTGAAATATCGAACGAGAGAAATAGCGAAAGTTTAGTCCCACGAAGTTAAAACCCATTGCATTACTGATAGAATTGTCCTTATTTCGTCATTTCAATTTCAAATATTAGATTAATCAATATCTTTTACATGTATATCGATTGAAAATCAAAGGTATTGGGTTTTCACTTTCCAACGAATTCTTCAGGTCATAAAATCTGCTTGGTCTTCAATTATAAATACCTGGTACTTATAATTTGTCTACAAAAATCATAATAAAATTAGTTACAAATTATGGATTCTAAAATGGAAACTAAAATACGTGTATATTGCTATGTTCGTGATTTCTTTCAGCCACGAAAAGGAAGGGAATACAATACACAAAGTCGGAATTCAAACCTGTCACCCTTTAAATTCAATTTTGGGTTTCATCAGGTGTTTAACCAGTATACTACATGTTCGGGTAGTAGATACGACATGGTTAATACATTGACCCATAACTATTTTGGGCACCGCGAAGACAGCGAGACTCTCCCTGTGAAGCTATTTCATATCAGGTCCATGGATATTTTACAACATAAAATGTAAGGGGGAACACAGGTGCTTGAGGACAGGAAACATCACCCCCCCCCCCCCCCCCCCCCCGAATATTATCCCCCAGGCTTCTTGTGACTTTTCATGTCAATCACTCCTTTATGACATATTTCTGATCCATCCTATGCATAACTCCGAAAATTAAACTTAAGAATCATTTAAAAAAAAATCACCTAACCCGACTAGTCATGCAACTCAGTGATATTTTCTCGTTTGTTATCCTTTGTTTATGTGATTTTGGACACTATGTATCATGATGTTCCAATGTGGGCCCAAATTGGTTGAATAAATATTCTATTCTATTCAATTCTAGTATAAACAGATTATACTAGTCGGGTTAGGTGTTTTTTAAAGAATGATTCTTTAAGTTTAATTTTCGGAGTTAAGGCATAGGATGAATCAGAAATATGTTATAAAGGAGTGATTGACACGAAAAGTCACAAGAAGCCTAGGGGTTAATATTCTCGGAGGGGGGGGACATATGGGGGGTGTTGTTTCCTGTCCTCAAGCACCTGTGAGAGGGGAGATAAAAGGCAAATGAAAGAGTTCGAACCAGGGTCCCGTGAATCCCCAAACAGGTGCTTTACGAAGTACTATCGATCTTAACTGTTATCGCCTATCGAACCGGTCTGACCATGCTACGTATTTGTTTTTGTGACCACAACTGGCTCCATATCAAGCAATTAACAATCTAATCAAAATTACATGTACATGTATTGGATCCGATTCGTATGTGGATTCAAAACGTAGTGAGACTAACCAACTGATATTTCAAAGCAGACCAACCTCAGAAAATTTTCACATGCAGGTTTGCCATTTTTGTAATTGGATAAATCTGTAATACAAAAAATCTCCTTCTAAAATATTAGATCCACCACTTTGTCATATGAACTATGATGTCACAATCTTGATGTCATATCACTCTGTCGGGATGAAAGGATTTCTTCAACGTTACAATGTAAATGTTCTTTGCGAGGGAAAAATTACTAAAGTGGATTAAGTGATTATTTTACGTGTTCTGTTTTGATTTCAAAGTCTAACATCACGCACGACTTTTCTTAACTCTTCATCATAGTCATCGAAGGTTTTGTCAAAGTACGCAAAAGTAAAGGTCTATAAAACATCTTCTTACATGGATTAAGATGGCGGTGTCTGGAGTTCGGACGGAGAAATTTGTGTGGTAGTACGTTACCTTTCATTGCCTATTTTACTGTCTCGCCATTAGAACTCGCTTCGCTGGCTGCTCTTTATACCGCTCGCTGCGCCCATTATTACTAGAACCATCTTATATCTTGGCGTATCGACCTCTTTACCATTGCGGATATGGATATAAAAATGAATCAGTCATTGAATACAGAATTTGATCCTGAAATAAGAAAAGCAGAAAAAAGCATTCTCGTTACCAATTGACAAGGCATGGTGTGGCGGAAACAGAATCAATTACCTAAACGTCAGAACCGATAAAAGGGTATCATGTTAGCGGATTTATCGCTCTTTATGCTGATAGGATGAATTATATACTGTCATCTGTCCAGGAATAAGATGAGCAACTATAGGCGGTTTGTTGGTTTCCTCTATGCCATAAACTCCATTAATTGTCCGTTTGATACATTGGCTGAATCCACCTTTCAAAAGATTTTAATTTTGTAATAGGTTTATTGGTCGGATGTGATCATTTGCTCCAGGATTCGCTGTTATTCGGTATGCACCCTTTTTCTGCGAAAAGTCCGAGTTCGCGATAAATGAACCAGTCATCAGTCACTGACATTTAGTACGTTAGGTTTTATCGTAAACGTTCAAAATATATCAAGTTGAAAAAGATCTATCAAGTGGCGCACAGTAGTAAAATGATTTTCGTTAATCAAATAATTATTTTGGACAAATTTTAGTATTTTAAAGTAACATTGATCTATTTAGATCGCATTTTTCGTCATTAGAAGTATTTCACTATATACATGTACATTTATGTGAACTAAATTCCAGCTCCCTCTCCGATCATCGTCTTATAAACATATATGTATTTTAGTGCTGATGATTATGTTAAAAAAATACCGAGGACCAGAATTTTTCATCGATGATTATGCAAACTATATATAGAGATTTATGCTATTAGCATGGATGCATTTGGTCAGGAAATTACTAAGGAAGTGAAAACGCTACCTCAATTACGTGAGCGACATTATACGTCAGTATTCTTTTATTCTTTTTTCTTTAATCATTGCACAATCAGCTCTGTCTATTACACCTTCCCTTAATGAATTTAAAAGCAATTCTTGGTAATTTACAGGCTAAATAGAGTTAAAATTCATTCCGGAGATACTTTATTTTATGTAATTACGTTAAAAGCACGGGAACTGGGACACATTTCTGGCAAACTATATTAAGATGCTCACAATGGGAGCCCGTTGATGAGATTTATGACAGTAAACAAAGAAATCTCAGGCAAATTAACTATTGATCGGTCTAGTGGAACGAAGAGAATTCTTACCAAAATATGTCTTTACATATCTTGCGTGAATTTAAGACAAAGTGTCTTTTGCTACAGTCCAGGTTCGTTTTGCAGATTGTACCTAGATATTCGCAATAAGTTCACTCTATCTTCACTTATTTTCTTTCCTCCCTGTGGACGAGTCCCCTCCATTTTGATCTGTCTTTTGCTACTTTGGTGCTTCATTCCATGATTTAAACCCATTCTCATTTCGTTCTCTTTCCACTGCACTTCGCCACGTCTCTCTTTGCCTCCAGGAGTCCAAGTAAGGGATATTCTTGCATGCCTGTTTATATCTACAGTGCACGTATGAAGTATAACGTCCAGTAATTATTTGGTACAGAACCTGGGATGAGAGATTTTGTAGGGGTACTACACACTTTCCTAGAGATTTTTGGTAAGTGTACCACGCATTTTCTAGAGATTTTTGGTAAGGGTACGGCGCACTTTCCTAGAAATTTTGATAAGGGTACAACACACTTGTCTGTAAATTTTCACTGAAAGAAGTATATCCAATATCCAGTAGCAAATGTCCGAAAAGGTTCAAACAAAAGATCAGCCCCAGCTAATTGACTGGGCATATATGTTTAAGGAATGACTTTGATTTTGGGGTATATTACACGATTATAACCTGGTTTGGGTTAGTTTACGCTTTATAATCCGCGAAGCGGATTATAAAAAAGCGTAAATTGATCGAAACCAGGTTACACTCGTATACTATGCCCCAAAATTAGTGTTATTCCTTATAATTTAATTACAGAATTAATAAACAACTACAA
This sequence comes from Ostrea lurida, assembly GCA_903981925.1. Lineage (NCBI taxonomy): Eukaryota > Metazoa > Mollusca > Bivalvia > Ostreida > Ostreidae > Ostrea > Ostrea lurida. The sequence continues at coordinate 7,425 of CAJDSM010017953.1, forward strand.
ATATTTCCCTTGTTTTTATTTATTTGTTGAAATTGCAGAAAGTAGTTCCGGCTGCTAGTTGTCAAGGGGGTGTGTCCCCATACCAAGCCAGGTTATACAAAAATAACTTGCATTCCCAAACTTGAATTTGACCAATCAGTGCTAAGGATACAATAAGAATTAAATTATTTGCATATAGGTTTATGTATGCAAATATGTTAATGTACTTGTGGTTCTAAGGAAAAGGGATTTTCTGTTTTACATTCTTAAAACGTAGACAACAAAAATCGTGGTTTCTTCAAAACTGATTGCAGTGGCTCAGTGGTAGAGCTGTAGCCTCGTGATCAGGAGGTCTTGAGTTCGAGCCTCCTTCATCGGCAATGATGAAGTCTCAATATGAGTGAAATATTTTTAATGGGACGAAAAACAAACCAATAATCAATCAATCAATCAAGATCATCATGTGGATTACTTTAAATCTGCATGTACACTCCTTCAAGAAGTCCCCATCTTTGACACATTGCATCGTTGTAATCATTTAGAAGAGTTTTGAAATCGTGTACAATTGTATTCTACATCGTATGCAAACTTTAATAAAGCCCACACTAGTTCCGGTCATTAAAACAGTCTCCAATAACCCATTCATATCACTCTCGCGCGCTATTATTTCTTAAACTTTCTTTGTAATAGGGTACGATGTTTGAATGCACATGTAAATTTCAAATCGTCTTTACCCATAAAGATATATGCCAAGATTAGTTACATTTGCCCCAGCAATGGCTCTTCATAATAAGATGACACTTGTAAGAAGTTTGTGCTAGTTAAAGGGGTATGGACACGTTTGAACTAAAAATGTTCAAATTTTAGATTGCCAAATTTAATGTTTTTAAATGCATAACTAAGGTATTACTAATGGACAGGACACATTTTAACGTCAACTTGACTTCCAAGTGAAATAAAGCACTTAAAGTTCTTTGTTATATAAACAAGGCTGACCCCCATGATTTTGCTTACATTGTAATAAAGATTATGCTATAAATAACGTTCCATTAATAAAGCAGCTTTTTTTTTTTTTCAATATTGAAGTTTATTCAAAACAAATTAATCCAGTGTTCTATTGCTTCTCACATCTCATGATTGTTTTTAAACAGCATATTTTTCTTACGAAGCAATCTTTTTCGTTAATACAATACATGTAAACAAGACTCTAAGCCTTGTTTACATAGCGAAGATTTGTGGAGCCTCGTATTCTTAATATGTAACTCAACACTGACTTTCAATGTTTGCTGACACTAAAAAAACTTGATAATTAAGCATTTTAAGAAAACATCCAAATTGCCAATCTAAAATTTTGAACATTTTTGTTCAAAACGTGTCCATGTCCCTTTAAGGCAAACATACATGTTCCTAGCTACGGACGGATGGACGGACGCCGGGCAAAGCTTTATAGCCATTGACTAACATGAACTAAAGACAACCAATGTTAACATGTTCTAAAAATAGTTCAGTGCACGAAATAGATTTAGCTGACATTTTTGACAAATGAATAATTTGAATGTGTTATAGTGACAGTTGTATTCAGACATTTTATAATTGTCTTCGGTTGCCTGACATTATTGAATTTTTTTTTTGCTTGGATACTGTCCTTGTTTCCGTATACAGGTGATGGAAATATAATTTCTATACAACCAGTCTACTTTGACACTGAAAAACGGGTGAAAAAGGGTATACATGTACATAAGTAACAAAACCATGTTCCGAATTGTTATATTCTTAAAGCAATACAAGCTGTAACTGACGGCAAATAATTTGTAAAATAAAAGAACAAATAGAGTGACATATAAATTTTGTGATTGAGAATATGTAATTTCATTTAATCAGAGTTGATTTGAAGCAGTAAACGCGTCAAATCAGCAGAAAATGTCGATTCCTGAATTACTGGCATCCCGTCTGTAATTCTTGTTCGTCATCTCAGACGCAATAACCTCGGAGATCACCAGTTCGGAATCTCGCGTAAGAGAAACACGTGTTACACACATGTCAGATTAACATGTCAATTGCAAAGAAAGTTATAAATCAAAAGTTTATTTGAGTGGCACATTTGCGTAATAATTACTTTGGTACACATATAGTACTTTAAGTCATTCATGACACAATGCAATATTTCAAAACAAACGATATGTATATTTACTCACGTCGGTTTCTATCTCTGTATGACCTTGACGTCAGCAACCCGATTATGTTCGGCAATCGTCGTTCCCGTGTCATTGCGTTTGAGACTATGGCGGGTTATTTGAAACGCTCATTCAAGATATGTTCTCAATCAATATCCCCATGTTTATTTTGCGAAATTTTTCACTAAATCTTAATTATTATATTAGTTATATCGGTAGATGTTAACTTGTGCACATTTAAATAGTTGAAAAAATGCCGTCAGTTTCAGCTTGTACATGCATTGCTTTCAGTTAATACAGAATGGATGCATATTTGTGTACATCTATGTTTATTGATCAACAGCATACAAAGATTATATTTCAACGTGGTAAACAGTTTCAGGACAATTTCCCCATCCATATCTGGTAACATCCTTACTGGAAATTATGTGCATGTTACTTTCAGTACTTTGATTGTTTGCTACACACGCCATGATTGGTTCGATATTTACATCAATGATATTTTAGCCAATGGAATTCCATATATTAAACATCGCTAAGGTGAAACAAAACATGCCGATACGTGCAAGAAATTTCATATGATGATGGTTGCAGGATAGGAATTTAATTATTTTACAATTTTATAAGAAAGTGGGAGTCAAATAATTTAATAAAGCTATCACAATCTGCAAATATTATATTATTAAAGCACAAGTTACTAGGATCGCAGTACCTCAGTGGTAGAATGTTCGCTTGTGACCATAAGGTCCTATGTTTTTGTCCCACTCAAACCGAGACACATAATTGCTACTGTGCCAAACGCTCGCATTACTTGAGAGTCGCAGATCCTTAAAAATGAAGGTCACATATCACCGCAGGCGTTAGCAAGTTTAAGAAACCTTACTCCTTACGACCGTAAGCGCTATGTTTAGGTCTAAATTTGCAGTACCTAACCCAGAGCGGAAAAATGTCTGAACCGTGACAGCCCTACTGTATATGAATGTTTCCTTGGGAATGGATAAATGACAGAAAGACTAACTTCCTCATGTTGGCTAGAGCTCGTCTTCTTGGAACAAATTAAAAGACGGAAAAGATCCGGGTCATGCTATCCGCCATTTTTATTTCTGGCTCTTACAGACTTTTCATTATGCAATTTCGTATTCGATAATCAGAATCGAAAAGGGTTAACCGATCAATTTTCGATTATGATAATCGATTATCGATCCATCACTACCTGATCGTATTGATATTTTTATCCATGTTTCAAAATTCAGCCATGGTGTAGAGATTTACCTTAAAATCACTGAATTCTGAATATATAAATTCATGGCATGTAAGAGAGCGTATGCTGTTGTCAGAACATGCAAAATACAATTATACAGGTTTTTAGACTATAATGTTAAATAAATTAACCATGCCAAATCTTATTAATAGCTTCTTTTACAGGACCGTCAATCGACCTGGTTTGGGTCCGATATTTTGCTCCATTCCAAATCCAAAAAAGGGCCACTTTTCCCAATTTGCAAGAGAAAATTCCCAATGTACGAACCCTCAAAGTTAAGTGAATAAGAAAAATCACAAATGTGAATGTAATTGGCAGATTGTCTCCATTTACAGAAACTGTTTCATAAAATTACTTATTAAATTTATTTATAACCTTATTTTTAAGAAAAATTCTACTTACAAGTATGTTAACTTACAATTTATTTCCTTGAACATTTCCCAATTAGATTCAAATTGGTGTTAATTTTCCCAATCCCAAGGGATTTTTCCCAAAATATACTGTGACAGCCCTTACTGTTAGAATTTCCACGAATAATACCGCTGATCACAAACAGAGCATACCTTTGTTATGACTGGAATTCAATGGTCTTTGCGTAAAAGTAGTCATGACGGATATAGACATGAATTTTTTTTTGAAATTTGAACTGCTGAAATAGGGGTACAGCCTTTTGAGATGGGGCAGATGGGGATGAGAATCTACAACATTAACTTAATGTGGCCTTGTCAAATGCATGTCGCTTGTCGCAGTGAGGCATTCAGTTTAGGCCAAGCTTCCTTGCACTGTTCCTCATTATTTATGGATATGATTTTTTATCATTGTCCAGCATTGGATATCAGCATCAATGAAGAGGCATACTTTGTCAAAACGTGCATCTGGTGCAACAAAATTGGTACCGTATATTTAAAGATTAGCATTAAAGTAAAGGGAACCAGTGAATTAGATTTTTTATAGTGCTCAAAAATTGAATGGAAACAGATTTACACTCCATCTCTTATGCTACAATTGTATCATGCATGTATTTATAACTTGATACATATTGTTTCCCCATTGTATTGATATGATATATACGTTATCTTTGCCTTTACATATATTGGACATAATTGAGGAATATTTGAAAAAAATCCGAATTTCAATATTCATAATTGTTATAGAAAGAGGGGATTCGAAGGGAAAAAAACTAAATGTTTTTGAGATCAAATTGATTTATAAAATTTGAAAAATATTTATTTGTCACATTCTTATGCTGGGGTTATTCATTCAGCAATTTGGCTCAGGCCTAATAAAATAATATGTTTCCGGTTCCCTGACCTACCTGGAAAAAATGTGTCCGACCTGAATCATTTTATTATCATAATGGAAGGCATATCGAAAAAATCCGGAATCATCTCGTGAATTTTTTAAAAATTCAATTAAAATTTTTCAATAAAATAAAATGTTTTACCTACCTACCTGGACTTAAAATTTCCTGGTAATAGGAAACACACAATTATTTTATTTGGCCTCATGGTTAGAAATATTTTGCTCTTTCAAGTATATTTTAAGATACATACATTGAATATCAAGATTATTCGACTACCAATTGTGATTTTAAAATGCCAACATTAATTAAAGATCAAGACTATTTGACTACCAGTTATTTCAGATACCTAACTTAAGTCTTTGTGTTTGCTACACAGACAGTGGCATTCATTTTGGTCCCATATATGATATGTAGACAGTCTCGTGTTCATTTTGAACTGTCTCTTGCGCCCCAACCCTTTTTTTGTGAAACATCATCTATTGATCAAGACATATATATTTCTTTTTATTTTCAAGGGAGAAACATCCAAGTTTAAAGGAATCAAAGAACAACATTGTTCAAAGCATTCATCATTGAGACATCACCATACTCATAAGCCTTGCACCAAGGATGAATAAGAAAATAAATGTTATTTTCAAAGGAAGTAGCTAGAGAACTTTATAGGTTATGTGTTAAACACAGTATTGTAATAGTGTAAATTAACTTATAGAATCCAAGGTTTACCAACCTTGGCTATAAGAATATCCATACTACAATGTAGTAGTATTTGCTGGGTTAATAAAGAGTTTGTTTGAAAAATCAGAAGTTGGTTAATTATGCATCATGTTGGTTTGGATAAGAAATGTATGTGCATTGTACCTTGTATTGGTAATGTAGGAGTTCGAAGTTCAGCTATAGAGCAAGTACATCCAGACTCATATTTTAATTGACAAATGTCAAAAACTCTTAGAACCACTGGATGCAACCAAATGTACCTTCAAGCATCCTCAGGAGAAGGGCTTTCATTGTATTTTCTCCCTTCCTGTTACATTTGGTGCCGTTGACCACCCCTGGAATTGCAGGTGAAAGTTCTGCGAGGGGCAAAGAACCTGGGTTGTGTGTCTTTGGGGACGAAGACAATTTAAGGAGGGATGAACGTAGCGGTCAGCTGTGTTCGATCTCCGGTGGGCAGATAGTTCAGTTAGTAGAGCACCTGACTAGAGATTCAGAGGGACGGGGTTCGAATCTCGGTCTGGTCTTTGCATTTTTCTCCCTTTCAGTTACAATAGTGAGGGTTCTGAAGCAAAAGCTTTAACCACCGAGGCAAAAATGAGTTTATCAGGTCGTTTTTGCAACAGAAATGCAGGATTTTTCTTCTAGACTTTAAATATTTCCCGCAGTAGGTCTCCCCTCTACCATTTATAGGAAGAAAGCCTTATCCAACACTGCCCCCACCCCCCTTTGTAGCTTTGCAGCCGAGCCAACTGTTTCCGCCAGCTGGACTAGAAATTGACCTAGCAGGACTGGTTCATAATTAACAGAATCTACTAGTCCTTTTAGGTACTATGGTGAAAAAGTTAGTGATTTTAAACACTGACATGTAGATATTGAGGTCAAAGGTCAATCACACTGGACATGGAAGTAGCAGTATAGTTTCCAGGCTGTAGAGGATTATCCTTTCCACCTAGAGTCACCATAACATATATGGACTACCCATGAGATGATTAGATGTTTCCTATTGAATTCTTGAACCCTTTGGAGTAAGGGGGTGGTTTTCGTTAGCAATGCTCACAGTACCTCTTCTTTTTTATGGGTATGACTGCACACAGTTCTATCAAATTCGCATCTTTTACATTGAACATTTTGCAATATTATGTACACAATTTATATTTCCTTTTTACAATATTGATATTCATGTAACAAGAGGGACATGAAATATAAATTTCAGGATACTTGGGGCAAAAAGTAACCGAATTTCTTCTTCTCTAAAGCCACACATGTTGAAGGAAACTTGTGTTGAAGAAGAAGGCCTCTACCAGAATTCTAAATACAAAAAGGCGAAGTTAACATTGTGTCAAACGTAATCATAATCCAAAAAACATATACAAAATCGAGTGTAGGGCAACACGGACCTCCGACAAAAGCGAAGGTAGGATCAGGTGCCATGATTCCAGGGGTAGGGGTTTTGGGATTAGGGTGGAACCAAAATTGTAAAGTTCATGGCCACTGAATCTGAACTAGGGATTCAGGCAAGGTGTGGAACCAATATAGGACCAAATAGTAAACAATTGTATTATTTTAGAAATTTCATATCCTTTTGATCCTTTTATTAACTCCTGAAACTGAGTTTTCTCAATTTAGCATTTGCTACAATATCCCAGAATAAAATGTTAAGCATAAAACTTATCGTAAGATTTATCTTAAGATTTTTATAACTTGAGATAGTTTTGTGAAACAGCAGTGGCAATCTTATGATTGTCATAAGTTAGATCAGTCTGTCTTACGACAAATCTGAAGATAGATTTGTGAAACCCAGCCCAGGTTTACGCGTTGCACACAGGTAGGGCTGAGGTGAGTACGACTTAGAATCACGGTAAATACTGAACCAGTGGTCCCTTTCACAAAAAAAATCTTACGATAAGATCAAAATTTCGTGTCAGCTTTATACTTAACTGAGTGCCACTATGGCCTGAGTAAGAATGCAAGTTTGTCGTCTATCTATATACTTGTTTTACTCATTCAAAAATAGATGAATGAAGAATTATAAATGAATTACTGTATTTTGAAATTTTCATCTTAAGGTAAATCCCATACCACGTCAAATTAACGTTAGAAAACGTGATTCTCGAGTACGAACGTTATCACACGTTAAACGAACCGATGCCATTTTTGTACACCTCCGTGTATGGATTCATGAATGTCCTCTATCACCATCGGGAACTTTAATTTATTTAAAAAGAGCAAACACATGAAACAAACAAAAATAAAGAAGAATGAAAGGGGAAAAAAACACTGTGTGAATTGCAATATCACATACAGTCTGGGTATTAAAAACAGAAAAAAAATAGACATCCATGTAATAAAAAGTGCAACGACATCCGATGAAAACTCTCATTTGTGATTTGCAACTTTTCTAAATTCAATAGTCATAATCTGTTGTTTTTTACATATAACTGCATTGATTTTGGGATATGATCGAAGGACTATTAACGACTAAATTAAATCATAGCGTAATATACAGTA
>CAJDSM010017959.1:1245-16449 GCA_903981925.1 Ostrea lurida
TATCCTGCTACTATGACCTTGACCTTGAGAAATAATAGCCACTTGGCATAAGGGGTACACGTACAAAGTTTGACATTCCTAGCCCCAACAGTTTGGTCTGTATCCTGTCTATAAGGTTTTTCTGTTAATGATGCTATGACCTTGACCTCTGACCTTGAAGAGCAAATGGTGTCTTCCTCTTGGTGTGAAGAGTATGTGTACCAAGTGTGACAGTCCTAGCCCCAATAGTTTGGTTTTTATCCGGCCTACAAGGTTTTCCCATTAATGATGCTACAACCTTGACCTTTGACCATGCATAAAATGCATCCCCCAATTGGCATGAGAATTATGTGTTCCAAGTTTAATTGTCCTAGCCCGTTAATTCAATCTGTATTATGCATACAAGGTTTTCATATTAACTGATATTATGACTTTGACCTTGAAAACATGGTAATCTTTATCGAGTTGTAAGATCCTGGAGCTTTCAGTTCAGTCTATATCTTACCCACAAGGTGCAGACAGATGGACACTGCCATACCATGATATGTCCTGTAGTATAAAATTTGAAAAATTTCAGCTCAAATCATACCCATGCCCCCTTTATAATACAATCTAGACATTTCTTATCTTAATTTTTGGCTAGACTATAACATAAGTGAGATTAATGTCTGAGTTTGAGTGTGAATCACTTAATCTGTTTATCAGAGTATATGTTTGTGTTGACGCACTCTCGGGTTGGATAATTTGTCTATATGTGGTTGAATTTTGCTCTGGTCTGTGAGTTCTTATGTAGAAGATGTCATGTTCATATCTTCCATGGTTATGTAGTGACGTATTTTACATTATTGTAGCTCACATAATAAGGAGTGTTCAACTCATGTGGAAGAAATCAAGAAGGTTTGATATTTACATTTATGAAATTGGCATCATATATAATACAGTGTTATATTACATTTTGACTTTGGTCGTGAGGATATCGCTTAGAGAAGTGTATATATTTCAAATATTCGGACTACAAGTGGCTGGCGTATGTGGAATCTCGCATATAGGTAGGCCAGAGCTAGAATCCTCAGATACAGGCTTAGAGTCGAAATATACGAATTGTGTCACTAAGCACTTCTAGCGAGGTGAGCACGGAGGTTCAGTGAAGAAAGTTAGGCCCTCTCTGGTCTGTTTTGTGGCAGATGTTTTATTTTTGGTTATTTCTTGCTTACTCTAGTTTTTTTGCTATGTTAGACATGATCGCTGGAATCTAGACAGAAGTGATAATGTCCTGCAAGGGTGCTAATTTAGATTACTCTGGTATTGATGCCTGCGTATTACGAGGATAATCATAGTCGAATTAGCACCAATTAGTAATGGAAGCTGAGGTGAGCTGTATGTGGATATAACTAGACCTCGGTTGTTCGGTCATTGCGCTGTCGATGAAGAGTAGTGCTGATAGTCGGATTTAGGCTACTTATTTCTTATTGATATATGATCCTTCGGGTGGGGCTGTAGATTTGGCAAACTACTGACTGAGGTCATCTTATTTACACTTTCTGTTAGAATGTCTCGTTCGTCAACTACTAAATGATTTTATAAACTTTCAGCTGCTAGAGGAGAAGTCAGTGGGAATTCAATTTTGCGATCATTAGTATACGGTAGAGGCTTTGGTTTCAAATAAGCTCTGTAATGATACTTTATTGTAGACTTATTTATCACTGCTATTTTCTTCCTCTCATATGAATGGGTCATTGACCTCTATGTATTCCATTCACAGAGATGATTGGGAATCTCACATTGAGGTAGAAGATTTAATGTGGTACTTATATTATTTTTGAGTGCTTTCAGAGGTGGAAATTAAATCCCTGCTTTGAACCAGCGTTCGGTCGATTCAGGGAGAAAAAGAAATAAAGTCCCCGTAAAAGAATCGGTTTTTTTTTTGGAATGTTTGGAAGGAGTATATTCCGATATCAACTTTATTGATATGCTGTACACAACCTGGATTATACCACAGTATTTTAGGGCATACTGTGAAAAGGTTACGGAGACATATTTTACCACTCGTATTCCGCTGAGCAAGCATTTGAGTACACTCACTAGTATTGCCGCGATTACTGGGACCCGCACAATTGGTAACAATCTGTGTGGCTTATGATCGTAAAACGATAAAACACAGGCATAAAGGTTCGAGGACCATTATACCTGTCATACGCACAAAGGATCTACAACACCAGAGCCAGGTCACAGGGTCGTATAGAAGGGGACAATGGTTGCTGGTTCGTACAGCATAGGAAGACGAGGGCTCACGACAATTTCTAATCCATACACAGACGAGATCGTCACGACATAGAAGATGTGACGAAAATGTGGAGTCAAACTGGATGTTTCTTCGTGCTGTGATAGTAACACTATTCTCTGAATAAGGAACATTGGTCGAACCAGTAAGAGTATTTATGTTTTTTAATTATTTTTTTTATCATATTTAACAAAATATGCATCTCTTCTATCTCAATCTGTAGTTATGATAAAACATTTTTTGATCCCAGTAACACGAAAGATGGTGGTATTAAATAACGCTTTTATTACTCCCGCTTGTTGTGCAAACACTTTAGAACAGTGAGTGGTTACTTTCGATTTCTGTTCCACACTACGAGCAGTTCGTTAGAGGACTCAAGTAGAATTTTTTTATATATATATTCCTCATTTTGTATGTAACTCATTTCTATTGCAATGACTGACTGGTGAAACGTGGTTCTCGGTAAGGTGTTCATGAGGTAGTAACTAGGATGAGGCTCACCTACTGTTTAACGTACATAGGACGTGCTATTTAATCTTCCGAACGGACGTGATAACACACAATCAGACGATTTGTGCAGTTGGGCCTTAGATTGCTATTAAATTACATGCAGTATAATTCTGTATCTTAATCGAAAACTTCGTTTCCGGATCTGGACGGTCATTTTGAAGATCGATCTACCAGATACAACGGTAGAGAGATAATATTTGTCATAATAGTATAAATGTTCCGACAGTTTTAGGATCTGCGCGTTGAGATCCTATTTTTCGATGGGTATTTTTTTTCGGGCGTGTGCTGTCGTGTGGAGACGTATTTGGGGAGGATCGGATCGCGACTGTTTTACGAGGCGCAGAGGTTAGGTGGAAGTTTGGCGAATTTCACTGGTTCCGATATATGGGTCGAGGGTGTTCGATGTCCGTTTGCTCGCGCCGCAGTCCGGTTAGAGGACAATTGCTGGTAGTGCTAATACTTATAACATGCTCGACATGATCTACCACTCATTTCTCCACTTGTAAATAGGTCTCTCACTGGGCTATAGACACGCTCGCACTGACATCTTGCAGGAATGTATACAATGGACATTGTTGGAGGCGCTAGGTTAAAAACAGGTCAGCCTTGTTGCACTGACGAAGGTTCTGGATTGTTACAAAAACAGGCGTTTGTGCGGGGAAGGTAGAGTAAATAATGCATAATTGTACTAGAGGATACGCTTTGAGTTATATTGTATTATTGGGTCGTAGATGAATGGGCTATATGATAAGAAGTACAAATCTCAAGTTTGGGAGATAATATGTGTATAGAATTAATAAGTGTATGCCTGTAGTGGCAGTCTTAGTAAGAGACGTAAATTTGCAGAGGAAAACATAGTGCGGAGTTGATGGCGACAGAAGCTAGCTGGGGAAAGGTGAAATAGCGTGGTGCGCTTTGAGCCATTCTCAGTCGATGGCCATATGGAAGAACCGCTGGGTGAAAAGGTGAGAATGTTATGTGATATGATAAGCGGCGCTAAATTTAACCTATGTTACAAGTATCACGCTGGGTCGACTCGTAGTGTGGATAGAATAGAACGCGGTTGCGTTTTGATATAGCAAGTGTCGAATGAAGGGACTTGGTGGATCGATAAATATAACTAAATCTGAGTACTCTATACTAGAAAAGCTGGGAAAAAATGTGTAAACACACAATTTATCTAGATACTCGGGTTGTCGCTGAATAGAAAATAGACTGATAGTATATAGGTAATAATTTGAACTCGAATATCTTTATACATCTTTCAGTCGATAATCACAGAGATCCGTTATAGGAGAAAAAGGAAAAGGAGCATTTAATCGTTGGTTCGACAGATACGACTCGTGGATTTTTTTACGTTTCTAATTGTTTCATACAAAAAAGTCTTGGGATGGAAAGAAGGGTGAAGAAGAAGCTGCTGGATGCAGAGAGGAGATACATTTTGACGGCGAGGAGAGGATTGTTGTTTGATTAAGAGAGGAGAGAATTACTTACGATGAAAGAGAAGCAAGGGTTTTGGGGTAGAGAGGTGAAAGAGATAGAATGGATAAACTAGAGAATATCTCAACGGGAGAGAGAGGAAGTGGAGGAGGCGAGAGAGATGAGTGAGAAGCAGTAAGCTGGAATGTCAAAAACAGCTAGGGAAGGTAAATACTGATACCGGGAGCGAAAACAGTTCGGGGAAAGGTAAACAATAGAATGTAGAGATCGTTCAAAAACGCTGGGGAAAAGGTAAACATACTGAGTACCACGAAAAACACTGGAGGAAGGTAAAAATATGATACATGAACAAAAACAGTGGGGAAGGTAAACTAGAATGTAACGATACACAAAAACGCGTGGGAACAGGTAAAAATACTGATACTTAAAAAAAGGTGGGGAAAGGTCAACTACTGAATTCCACAAACAGCTGTGGGAACGGTAAAATAACTGATAGCGTTACAAGAACAGCTGGGGAAGGGCAACAGACAAAAATACTGATACCACAAAAAGCTGGCAAAGTAAAATATCTGATACCAACAAAACCCTGGGAAGGTAAAAAATACCTGATCACGAATAACAGCTGGGCAAAGGTAAAAATTGATAAACAAAAACACGCTGGGGAAAGGTAAAAAATACTGATACATGCAGAAACGCCGGAGGAAAGTAAAATAGCATGTAACGAATACCTCAACACAGCTGGGAAGGGTACATACTGATCGACGATTTGTAGGTAAAACAGCTGGAGAAGGTAATAATACTGATTACTGGTGCGGAAAAAACAGCTGGGGAAGGTAACATATGCGAATGGTAACGATACCCACAAAAACAGCTGGGGAAAGGTACAAATCTGATAGCCTTGACACAAAACAGCTGGGAAAGTAACTACTGATACCGACAAAACAGGATGGGTGAAAGGTAAAAATACTGATACTGTTTCGACAAAACGCGTGGGGATAAGGGAAAAACAAAAAAAAATGGAACTACAAAAGGAAGGTAAAGACTACTTGTACCGACAATAACAGCTGGGGAGGTAAAAATAACTGATACCACAATAACAGCTGGGGAAAGGTAAAAAATACTGATACCAAACACGCTGGGGGAAAGGTAAAGATACTGATACCACAATACAGTGGGGACAAGGTAAAAAATAAATGATACCGACAATAACAGCTGGGCAAGGTAAAATACTGATCACACAAAAAAACAGCTGGGGAAAGGGCAACAACAAAAAAATACTGATACCACAAAAACAGCTGGGAAATGGTAAAATACTGATACCACAAAAAACAGCTGGGGAAAGGTAAAATACTGAATACCACAAAAACAGCTGGGGAAAGGTAAAAATACTGATACCACAAAAAACAGCTGGAAGGAACAACAAAAAAATACTGATACCCACAAAAAAGCTGGGAAAAGGTAACATTACTGATACCCCAAAAACAGCTGGGGAAAGGTAAAAATACTGATACCACAAAAAACAGCTGGGCAAAGGTAAAAATACTGAATACACAAAACAGCTGGGGAAAGGTAAAAAATACTGATACCAACAATAACAGCTGGGCAAAGTAAAAATACTGAATACCCACAAAAAACAGCTGGGGAAAGGTAAAAAATACTGATACCTCAAAAACGCTGGGGAAAAGTAAAAATAAAATGTACGAAGTGAAATTTCAGTATTTCATGAATATGACTCCTTCTGTCTGTCATTCCATTGTCCATCTTATTCCTGTCCATCTGTCTTTCCTTTCCATCCGTTATTCCTTTGTCTTTCATTTCATTTTCTATCTGTCATTCCTGTCCATCTGTCTTTCCTTTCTATCCATTATTCCTTGTCCATCATTCCTGTCCATCTGTCTTTCCTTTCTATCCATTATTCCTTGTCCATCATTCCTGTCCATCTGTCTTTCCTTTCCATCCATTATTCCTTTGTCTGTCATTTCATTGTCTATCTGTCATTCCTGTCCATTTGTCTTTTCTTTGTTTCCGTTATTCCTTTGTCATTTCATTGTCTGTCATTCCTTCTGGCCATCTGTTATTCCCTATGTCCATCTGCTTTTCCTGTCCACCTGTCATTCTTTCTGTCCATTTGTCATTTCTTTGTCCGTCTATCTTTCCTTATTGATATATTTTAATGTAATGTGGAATCATTACATTTTGTGTTGATTCAGTTATTGCGAATTTTGTAGTCACATCTGTACCATGAATTTCAAACGACAATGAAATACAACCATATTTATCAAAGTATATCGGATGTCCCATCAAAACTAAAAAAAAATTCAACAATGAAAGAAAATTTACCTCACAAATTCAAATGATTCCACAGTGTATTCAGTAATTATTATCATTATTCATTAATGATCTAAGTTAGATGTTGAATTTCAATTTGTCTCCAACTTGTGTATATAACATTTGATAAGTCATGTGTGTAAAATGACCACTCTCTCATCAGCCTTCCTTTCTGTTTCCAGAGAAGCGGTGCCATGACGAGTCTACTGGATATTGTTCCAACAGTGCTAGACTGGTTTAAATTGCCATATCCCAAATACAAACTTTTGAATCACCCTGTACAATTGACTGGGAAATCCCTTCTTCAGCTTTTAGATTCTGATCACACACAATCATGGGATACTGTCTATGCCAGCCATAATTTACATGAAGTCACTATGTATTATCCAATGAGGGTAATTCGAACTCATCAGTATAAACTGATTCATAATTTGAATTTCCTCATGCCATTTCCTATTGATCAAGATTTTTACCTTTCACCAACATTTCAAGACATTCTAAACCGCAGCAAATCGGGAGAGCCAACTCATTGGTCGAAATCTTTATACAGCTATTACTACCGTGATGTATGGGAACTGTATGACATTAACAAGGACCCGCAGGAGAAAATCAACCTCTGGAGGGAACCCACGCATCACAAAATTCTGGATGACTTGAAAACGAGGCTGTATCAGTGGCAGAATGTCACGGGTGATCCTTGGATTTGTTCTCCAAAAGGAGTGTTGGAGGACAAGGGTATTTATAAAAGCCAGCCACAATGTCTGCCATTGTACAATGGATTAGATCCCGACTGAGTGAGAAAGATGACTGAAAAATGGCTTCCGAGCTTCATACAGCAGAATTTCTGATGTGTGGTGGAACTTCTGATGTGTGTGTGGAACTTCTGATGTGTGTGGTGGAACTTCTGATGTGTGTGTGTGGTGGAACTTCTGATGTGTGGTGATTGATCAGAATGCTATCGTGTATACCGGTAGACTTGTAGGTTACTTGTTTAATCATACAAGATTCTTCTCCTTTTATCACACTAGTGGAAACAAACAGTAGTATACAAAAGTTTCTGATCTTTTGAACTGATGCAGAAGTTAGAAATGAAATGCACAATTACAAAGATTTGGAGACAGTCTGGAAACAGTGTAGTGTACATGACTGTCGTATGTAAGTCTGGTCTTGTGTGGTTAACAAACTGTCGTATGTAAGTCTGGATTACTGTGTGGTGTACATTGACTGTCGTATGTAGTCTGGATACTGTGTGGTGTACATTGACTGTCGTATGTAAGTCTGGATACTGCTGTGGTGTACATGACTGTCGTATGTAAGTCTGGATACTGTGTGGTGTACATGACTGTCGATGTAAGTCTGGATACTGTTGTGGTGTACATAACTGTCGTATGTAAGTCTGATACTGTGTGGTGTACATGACTGTCGTATGTAAGTCTGGATACTGTGTGGTGTTACATGACTGTCGTAGTAAGTCTGGATACTGTTAGGTGTACATGACTATGCTTTATGTAAGTACAAGTGTGAAATAAATAGGAATGATTATCTATAGTATTTATCTTCTTTGCTGAAGTGTAGGATCAATAATGATGTATAAGTACGTTAAGTCAGTTAAATCACATGGATGACATTCGGGATCATGTGTGCGTCTTTCACCGTTCTCAAACTTTAGATCGCTAACAATTTCTTCATCCAATTTCTGCCAATCTTGGTTTATACCATTTGTATGTGTACAGCAAAAATGTTGTTAATTTCAGATTCTGAAATAAATATAACGGGCATATAATGCGTTGGCGTTGCTTGTGTTTATATGAAGGAGAAGTTATATGGGCAGTATTTAAAATGTGCCTTGTTCTATTTTGTTTTTTTACTCTCTTTAGAGAAAGGCATTAAGAATAAAATTTTAGAACAATACAACACCAGAGAAAGCTGATGTGGATGGAAAGTGGGGGACATGTACAAGAGCAACGCCAATGTAGCATTAAATACCCGTCATGGCCCGGACAATGGTAAAACCACTATGTGCATTTTGACCATGGCTCAAGGTCATGGTACAACCTTAGGTCTAGGGCAACAATTCTGTGAAATAATATTCCAATTCATGCACTCAATTAAATGTTAAAGCTCAGACAATGCAAAAAGAACTTTGTGCATTTTGACCAGTGACCCTGGCTCAAGACCATGGAACTTTCTAAGATCCAGGACAACATTTGTTAAATATTTTTCAAAGCCATGAACTCGGTGAAAAGTTGTGACCCAGACAATGTTGAAACAAATATGTGCATTGTGACCTTGACCTCTGCCTAATACCCTTGTCTCAAGGTCATGACACACTCTTTAGCCCAGGGCAACAATTCTGTGAAATATTATTCAAATCCCTGCACTCGGTGAAAAGTTATGGCCCAACAATGTAAAAACCACTATGTGCATTGTGACCTTGACCTTTGCTCAAGGTCATGACACTTCCTTGAGTCTAGACCAATAGTTCTGTGAAATATTATTCAGTGAAAACTTAGTCCGGACAAGGTTAAAACCATTATGTACATTGTGACTTTGACCAGTGACCATGCCTCAAGGTCATGGCACTTTCTTGGGTCCAAGACAACAATTCTGTGAAATATTACTTAAATCCATGTGCTCAGTGAAGTTATGGCCCAGACAATGTTAAAAACCACTACGCTCAGTGAAGTTGTGGCCCGGACAATGTTAAAAACCACTATGTGACCTCGGCCCAAGGTCATGACACTTCCTTGTGTCCAGGGCAACAATTCTTTAAATATTATTCCAATCTATGCACTCAGTAAAAAGTCATAGCCCGGACAAGGTTTATCAATTATGTACATAGTGACCTTGACCTTTGCTCAAGGTCATGACACTTCCTTTGGTCCAGGGCTACAATTCTATGAAATATTGTTCAAATCTACAAAAAAGGGTCAGGTGTTATGGCCCGGACAAACTATTCCGGACGGACAACGCTGTGACATAATACGCCCCAAATTGATAAGTTTCATTTACTCTATCTAGTTGAAAATTGCAGGTATAAGTTGGCAGTAATCTTGAAAAATTAAAACCCTGCTGGACTCGAACCCACAAGATACAGGTCAGCAGTCAATACGTAAATAACTCAGCTACCCAGCTAGGCAATTAGATTTAAAAGGACTATACATGTATTGCTGATATTTATCCCCTTGCACTATTTGCTGAAGGGATATAGCATTGCAACCATGTGTGTGTGTGTCCAAAATCTTGTGAACAAGATAAAAGAGCATTCATCAGAGGATTATCAAACCTTCCACAAACACTGCTCAAGGAAAGAGGATGAACCCTATTGAATTTCAAGGTAAAGATTACTGAAAAATCTTGTGAACAAGATAAAAGAGCATTCATCAGAGGATTATCAAACCTTCCACAAACACTGCTCAAGGAAAGAGGATGAACCCTATTGAATTTCAAGGTAAAGATTACTGAAAAATCTTGTGAACAAGATAGAAGACACAGCATTCATTAGAGGATCATCAAACCTTCCACAAATGTTCATGGAGAGAGGATGAACCCTATCAATTTTCAAGGTCAAGGCCACTACTGACTATTGCCTAAAAATTCTTGTGAACAAGATAAAAAGATGCAGCATTAATCAGAGGATCATCAAACTGTTCACAAATGAAGATAAAATAAACACTTGATTTCCAAAGGTCATGGTCACTGTTGACAATTATCTAAAACTCTTGTGTTGTGAGGGGATGCTACATTTGTGTTACCTCATTATATTTTCATTCATGTATCAAAAGGAAGTCAGTCATTATGACGATGTAGTATAATTCCACCCAAGAATGTAAAAAATTACTGGTAATTATGAAATTCATCCAGTGTTCATTAGAATCAGTTAAAAATGTGAAGCTATCAATATAACTTTCATCAGTAAAACTAGTGCAATAAAAATACTGGGAACTACACAAAATAAAACAAAACATTTGATTATGATTATTTTATGAATATTACAAGTCATGTTCTATATGGTATAAATGTAAAAAAAAATAATATCAAAATATACAAATTATCTCATTAAATTCATTCACCCAAATATTTCTACTCTCTACATGTACATATACATTCAACCTCACAAAATATTGACTGCCTCGTGTCGCTTTACATTAAAACGAGGCTTGAGAACATTGCATATCACAGCTCAAGAAAATCTCCCAGGATAGCTATCACCACTCATTACCATGAAGGACAGCCACTCTTGTGTTCTATGCATAATCCGCCTTAATAGTGTGGAAAAATTCTGCCCTAGATTTCATGTCCGCCATCCTTTATTACATTGTCGCTTTGGTTTTGAGTTCTTCCAGCTTCATAATAGGTATCTCTGGATCTGATTTAAAGGATGTAGGAGCTCGCTAGGCCTGTTTGTCCCCTGACTGCGGTACTTTGCTGACGTAGTTCATCACAGCCATCTGGAGAACCTGCGCTCGCTGCATTTCCTCTTCCCGGATGTTGCTTACCTCTGCGTCGCGGGCCTTCAGTCGTCTCTTAAGGCTCTCGATTTCATTCTCCCTTTCTTCTAAAATTTCCCGGTGTCTCAAAAGTTGTTCTGTAATGGAATTCACATTTTACTTTATTTAAGTTTACTTTATGAAGATCATAACAGTATATTATAAGGACTTGCATGTTGTAAGGAGATCTGGACTTGACAGTAAACACAAATTCAATCAACCACTGTGTAAATCTGTTACAGAATTTAGATATTCATTAACCACTGGGAGTATATAAAACAGAATTGAATATGCCAGTGTTTGTTCTTGGTTCGTACCTGACATTTTTCTATCCGAATCCCCGAGTTTTTCTCTGAGCTCCGTCTGAAGTTTCCGCTCAGCCTCCAGTTTGTTCGTTGTTTGGTTTAATTCGATTCTCACTTTCCCCACCTCGGACAAAGTAATGCTGTTCTTTTCTGCTAATTGCTAAAATGAAAGGCAGAACATTTTTGTAATGAACTTGCCTCATTACATTCCTCTACTCATTTTTTCTTTCACAAGGTTTTCTGGTTTTGTAATTCTGTAATTTACAAGTTTTTGAAAAGAAAAGGAGGTCATTATCCCACTTTGTACTTTGGGCTGTAGTCTAAACCTCTGAATGTTGTGTACATACTTCGTTACACTCCTCCACTCGTTTCTTTGCGTTCTCTAGCTCTAACACCTGTGAACTGATGCGTGACTGGAGTTCACTGATGGTTGACGACTGCTGATTACACCTACTCTGAATATCGTCCTTCAGCGTCATGCTAACACGCAACTTCTCCTCCATCTGCCGGTACCGATTTTCCTGAAATATTACAGAGCATGCCAGGTACACGTCAGTATCTCTTAAAGCTTTTACCTCATTTCTCGAATAGTTAAACAGCAGGATTTACTGCTAGCACCTTTGAAACAGCTGAAACTGTTTTCTTTAAAATATTAAAATTGTCTGTATTGAAATTGTCTGTTAATCATTGTATTAAACAATGGAGTTGCCTGTTGGTTTACAGTTGCACTAGATTTTAAATGCACAAAAATAGGTCAAACAGTGAACAAACACCAGTACCTCATCCGCCTGGATCTTTTGTTTGGCCAGTGACAGCTGCTCTTCGTGCTGGATTTTCTCCACCATATTGCTGTTCTTCAGCCGACTGATTTCTTCCTCCAGTTCCAGACGAGACATTTCCAGACGCTGGATTCTCTCTCGTAGAGTGGTCTCCGTCTCCTCACATTCCTGTCTGACTCTGCCTACCTACACAGCCAATATTTTCACATATCAATTCCCATAATAATGACAATGATGTCATATACAGATTTTTTTTTTTAATACATATTTTGAAGACAATACTGTAGATTCCTTATTTTTCGCTAGTACTTTATATCATGAATTGACTCTTAACACGTCAAATCGCAAAAATGTAAATTCATGATTGTTGTTTTAATGAAGCTCAAGTGTTTACATGTATTTTAGTACCATAACAAGATGTGTTTGTGAAACACTAATGCCCCCAAATTCCACATGCAAGTGGAAGGGGCTTGTTATAAGGATTATGCATGTGAAATATGAAAGGTCTATCCCTTATACCATTCAAAAGTTATGACCAATGTTAAAGTTTTCAAAATTTAGGTCAAAGTTCAAGGTCAAACATTTAGGTACCAGGTAAAAGGGCTTGTCATACGGAATACACATGTGAAATATGAAAATGTAATAAGAATGCCACTCAAAAGTTATACCCAATGTTAAAAATTTTGAAAAGTAGGTCAAAGTTCAAGATCAAGGTCAGGAGGTCAACATTTGGTACCATCAGAAAGGTCTTGTCATAAAAAATGTACAAGTGAAATACCAAAGTCCTAGTCCTTACCAATCAAAAGTTATAGTCAATGTTAAAGTTTTGGAAAAGTAGGTTGATGGTCAAAGTCAGGAGGTTTGGTACTGATGGAAAGGTCTTATCATAAAGAACATACGAGTGAAATATCAAAGCCCTAGTACTTACCATTCAAAAGTTATAGCTAAGGTTAAAGTTTTTGAAAAGTAGGTCAAACTTCAAGGTCAGGAGGTCAAAAATTTTGGTACCCATGGAAAGGTCTTCTCATAAGGAACATACATATGAAATATCAAAGACCTAGTACTTAGCCAAGGTTAAATTTTCAGACAGAATGACAGGACAAAAACAATATGATCTCCGATCACGGAGGCATAAAAATAAATGCAAAAAAATTTACTTCGCAATCGATGCTCCTCACAAAATTATGCAATAATAAATTTCTAACATTTTCTTTTAAGGAATTTACAGTACTATTTTTATTTATTTTATTTCACTCATTTGATAAACTACAGCTTTATACTATATCCTATTCATACTTCTTTGTGTCGGAGTTGCTCTGCTTCCTTCACCTCGTCTCTATGGCGACTTTTCTCTTGTTGCAATCGGTCTGAAAAGAAAACAGTACAGGCATACGAGGGTTGTCCGTAAAGTTTCGTGGACAAGCCTTAATTTATATAAAAGTACGTTATAGGTATTTATTATTAGCATATTTAAAATCCTTTACTATATGTGAGTTATAAAATGTAAAAATTTGTCCGATTTTATATGTATAATTAAAAGTATGAATTCGTTATTATGACGTGGGATGGTGACCCGGAGCACGGCAAAATTTAATGAAAAAAGTTGTTTATCGTTTCATACAATTCATTTGTATTTTGTAAAATTCCGCGAAGATTGAGATGATTTTTACATCATGTTGTTTCCAAAGAGTTTCAATATCAAATCTGCAAAATTTGAACGTTCAAAGTATCGAAATAGCAGAGAAAATCGATGTTTGGATCTATTTAAACAGTATCGTCATTGTTCGAAACATGACGTTTTTCGGAAAAGGTGGCGCAGAGATATTTTTGTGTACATATCGGAAAAACACCCAAGGAAACCCATGAATTCGGTAAACAGTCGGGAAAACATGTAATATGGCCCGTTCATTATTGATTTTAGCGATATAAAATATTTGGACGCAAGGGACAGTTTCCGAGATGACATGCGTGATGGAAGATCATCTTTCCGAGATTGCAGTGCTACAAAAAATGAACTTCGTGACGTATTTGACAGTGAACGGCGACTAACAGTTTCGAAATTGCAGAGAAATGTGAAATTTCAAAAGACTTCGGTCCATGAAATTTATCCCATGATTTATATATGAAATTACGTATGAAACCAGAACAGAGTATACACATTTTTTGATGACTGGTTAAAGCGACATAAGAAATGTGCGTGTTGAGTTTAATGGTGACTACGTTGCGAAAAGTTCATTGTCTTTAGCGTTTGACGTTGGATAACGTCAAGGATTTTCATTTTACTGCTCCGGGTATGAGTTTGTGTCTTTTTGTATTTGAATAGAATTATAACTAATGTGCTTTTTTGTATGAATAATTTGCATATTAATAAGATGAACATGAATTTAACAAAATGTTAGTTTCATATACTTTATCAAGGTTTGTCAGTTTTTATCAAGGTTGTCCCACGAACTTTACGGACAACCCTCGTATAATGTGAGAAAAAGTTAAAAGTATAAATATTGATGTTTAAGATTAGCAAGGAAGAAGATTTTTCATATTCACCATCAAAATGGGATCCTTTGAGTTTCATTTCTGCCTGGAGATGTGTCATTTGTTCTTTCAGTTCAAATATCTGTTCCTGCTGCATCCGGCATTTCCTGTCCAGGTCCTCGCTCTTTGTCTCCAGCTGGATGTTTTTATCGTGCGCTTCTGATAATTCTTTGTACAGTTTTGCTTCTAGTTTGGCTCTTTCCTGAAATCAAAACATTGTCAAATAAAATATCAAATGACTCGTGAGAACATGAAGTTCAAGGAACATTCAGAACATTTATAAAACTTGCAGAGATCAAAGTTTGAGAGACTGAAGCTTGAATTAAATCTGGAAATCAAGTGTTCGACCGTTATGGTTCTGACACATTTTACAGTAACTAGAAGTGTATATTTACAATACCCTGGGGCTGTTGCGGCATGCAGATGGCATTTATTAAAGCAGGATGTATGTGGCAGATGGTAATGCAGCAATTTTAGAATGTGGACGTTAAAAATCATCAAGAACAAGTTGAAGTTTAGATATTTTTAGTCCTGCCTGACCCTAATGACCGACACCTACC
>CAJDSM010017960.1:287-13868 GCA_903981925.1 Ostrea lurida
AGCTATCAAAGCCACCGCTAGAAATTTCTTCATGTAGATTTTTTTTTAATGAATCCTGCTTCAGTAGACTTATTTTTCAAAAAACTTTAATACTGGCCATAACGTCTGAATGGTAAATGATAAACCTTTCATATTGCACATGCATTATCTTTGATATTTATATGCAAGCACGTTACTCGTTTGTCCATCTCGATGCATATAACTAAGGCATAAAGTGAGAAACAGGCACACATTTTGTTTTCCTTGCAATTATGATTTTGACAGTTATAAAGTATATGTACAATCCCATGGGAGCACTATACATGTATATTGTTAAATCATACAACCAGTGCTTTTATTTCTAATACCAAGCGCTTCGAAGTACCTATGTCTTTTACAGAGGGGTTCAAACCAACAGCTGCCCCACACCCGAAGCCAACATTTCAGAGAAAGAACAATTGCTACAGTTCGGTAAAGTTTAGAGTTTATAATTACAGTACTTTCTTTCAACACCAGACTATACCAGAATCATCAGAACCATCACAAGGTTTCATTTCACATTGTCAAAACAGTAAGCAAGACTCAAAAGACATCAAGCGGCAAAGATAACAACGGTGATCCCATAATGAAATACGAAAAACAAGAGTTGGGCAAAACATGGACCCCTGGATACACCATAGAGGTTGGAGAAAGCATCCCCTGTCATGGTCTTGATCAGGTACATGTTAACGGAATAATCTGTATTCAAAATCAGTCTAACATCTAATCTCCTTATTTTTGCAATACCAAAATTATCAAACTGTAATGTTTATAAATGCATTCATCAGGAAAATATACTTTAGAGGAGACGATTTTAACTTGCTAGAAGATCTATCCTACAGGAAGTAATGTATGTAGTAGGGATCCGTGTTAACAGAATGCTAATGATACTCCACAGTCATTAATCAAAAACATAGGCCTACTCTTGTATCATGAAACTTGTAAACAATGGGAACAAAAGGCATGTATGAATACTTTTTAGCCCATAAATGTCGAAAAATGTTCTGTAAGAGTTTTCTCAAATATTTATCATCGTTGCTTCTCATCTAAACTTGGCTTTTTCAAGTTTTCACTGACTCCAAAATTACAACTTGTACTCTGTGTTTACCAAAATCCCCGCAGTTTTGGAACGGATTGTCAAAAATCTTGCTGATAGATTATCTATTTACTTGTGAATCAAGTTTATGCTTACAAATGGCATAAAATCGAACAGTGATCATCTCGTATGTCCCAAATAGAATACAAAAACAAGACTGAACACACACCACAGACCCCTGGACACACCCCAGGGGAGTGGGATGCAGGTGCCTAGTGAGTAAGCAATATCAAGTGAACTATTTTCTATTTTATGAAGCGTATTGAGGAAAAGAAGTAGGAAAGTTGTGATAAGGCCAGTCGTCATGCGAACCTGTCAAACTAATGGAGAAATATATTCCTTTGGTAAATGTAAAAATTATATCTTCTCTCACCTTTGTAAATTATATAACAATTTGAATGTGTTTTTCAAAATCTCAGACACATGCATTCATTAAAAAATGCTTTTGATGTTACACCTGAAATTATATCATTATGGAAAACGCATACATATTTTAGCGTTATTTAGTGATCCCAATCGTCGGGCCCAACGCTTTACTAAAGATCCCGGCTATAAATAGGTTCTCGTCTACTTGTCGACTTCGTAGATTAAAAACTATGGGGCAAGATAACATTACATAAGGATTTAAAGTTTAGATAAATGAACCATGGATATCTTTTATTCTAATATTTACCGTACAGCACGATATTGGTCCTTCAATGTCAAAAATAGAATTAAAAATTGTGAAATACATGCACAGTATTTTGTAATATGCAATGCACTTTCAGTTTACCATTCATGCATGCTTCATGTTCTATGTCTTTATTTCAGACTTCTGCATTATAATTACAGGTATATATACTGGGTACTCAGCGCTATCCTAGTTTTAATTACATATAATACATGTTTTGCGGATAAACTTATTCACCTTATTATGCCATCAATTAATAGACCTTATTGGTCACTTGAATATTAGGTACATCTGTAAAAATATTACTAGCCCTACAGGGCAAATGTACAAAATTTATAATATTTTCTCGTAAAAATATATGTTTATTCAGCTCGCCAATGTCCCGAGAGTAATACTACTGAAAATCTTTACATAATATTAAGGGGCACTGACAGTTCTTGGCTAAAATGTTTCAAATTATTAAGCATTTCCATTTTTTAATGTTTAACAATGCTAACTTAGAGTATTTCTAATGGTCTGGCAAAAACTTAACGTCATTTGTTGAGTTAACAAGTGAGATACAAAGCCACTTACAATGTACTATCCACTATGTAACAAGGCTCGAGCCTTGTTTTTGTTACATAAAGATTGCTTCACAGAAAATACCATTTTAAGACACAAATGAGATGTGAGAATCAATAGGATGTTCTTAATTGTGTTCAGAATGAACTTGTACAATGAAAATATTTCTGCTTTAAAAACGGACGTATATTAGCATATTCCAATATAGCAGTAAACAAAAACATGAGCTCGAGCCTTGTTTACACTAGTGAAGATTGTAAGTGCTCGTTCTCACCTTTGCAACTCAACAAATACGGTTCAAAAACATTATTTTGGCTATTTATACTAGAAATACCTGAGTTACATTGTAAACATTAAAAAATTGTGAAATCTAAATTTGAACATTTTGCCCAGAACGTGTCCATGCCCTTTCACACCAGAGTATGAACATACTGGATTCCGTATTCGGCGATCAGCTCCAAAGTCCTTGTGTAGGATAAATTTTGAGATTTACAGATTTTGGCCTTCACGCTCTTTGTTTAACGCACATCTGAGCTTTATCCAACATCAGACATTCATCTTTTATTTAACTCAAACCCAGCTTTTTATGCACATATTGGGTACTTTGTTAGGCTGCCTCTGAATTTTGGAGCACACTGCGCAGCGAGATGCTATTACTAAGTATTTATAGGTTCAGTACTCGATCCCATTGAATGCAACATGTTGCACTCATATTACTGAGTCCTATCAGAGTTGAAAAAAATTGTGTCAATTTAATTTGAAAGGCTTGGCAGGGGCTAATTTTGTATCGGAAGGAAATATTAATAACATATTTTCTCGAATCTGATGATTTTACACTTTGTTTCAATCAATAATACTCTCTGTTTTTTATACCCTTATAATCGATTCAAAATTTTATGATACAAAGTAGTTGAGATTGGAACTTCATAATGTAATTTTTGTTGAATCATCTTTTCTCCCATTCAGAACATCCGATTCTTAAAAAAATTCTAACTTAATATTCACTCGAATTTTTGTACACATTCAGTATTTTGGCCAAGATGATTAAAAATGTATGATCTCAAATATCCTACTTTTTAAAAGTTCAAGACAAGGCTATTGAAAAATGAGTTAGAGTTTTAGAAACTTGAAATATTGCCTATATATGTTTTTTCAAAAGTTTGAGATTCGATATCAATCATGTTTCTGTATATTAAATAAGGTGCAAAAAGAGGTATTCTAATTAATGTATATCATTACAGATATTACCTTTTTCTTGTTAGTAGATATGAGTATGTACGATCTATGCATTATTGATTTGTGTTTATGTTGTGTTGCCATCAAAGACAAAGTTTAATCGAATAATCTGAGTAAAACTTTTAATGATTAATGTCATATTAAGAACACTGTACACATAGCTCAATAATCAGCCATTGCACATCCATTTTCCAAATTCTTCAAATGATAGAATGTTAAAATTATAGGCAATCCCCTCAATAAATTGTGCAATTAAAGATGTACTACAATCTCGGCGACGAACCAGGAAACAACCTTTTATAAGAATTGGTTTCTTTGATGAAAGCATAACGTGTCTGTAAGCAACTGGAAACAGCATAGAAATAAGTAATAACTGCTATACTACAACAGTATCTTACCGATATGGACCGTGCTTTGACTTTGAATCTACATCTACACTAGGTATTTTGTATTTTCTGTTTTCATAAATAAGCTTTTTATATACCTCAGCAAACATTTAAAAAGTTTTCAAATGATGACGCATCTAATTACTATGACCATCTTCTGCTCAACATTTGCACCAAAAACCTTACATCATTATAAATATGGTTTTGGAGAGGGTCAGAATATATAATTACTTCTAATAACTGTAATGCTAAATGCGAAAGATGTTATTTACTTGCTTTACACTTTTAAAATACTACAGCTAAATTTTGGCCAGACGTAAGGACCTCTCCCCCGGGATCATGCATTCTTTACATTCTGTAGATGTTTCCTGCTTGACATGATACTATGCATTGAGGGTTTTTCTCTTTCTTTCTTTCTTTCAAGCATGTGATTGTAAAGAAGATATCTGAAACTTGGCAGTATTTAGAGGTACCAAAATATATTACCTGTGGGAACAAAATTATATACTATTGGTAAAGCGTTTCTGTTCTCTTCTAGATATTCTGTTTCAATTCTAAAGTTTCTTTTAACTAACGGATGCAGACATCGAGTGACTTAGTCACTTAAAACTGATACCTCGATATTGTTCTAAAACTCATATCTTTAGATTATATCCTCTATATTTCATTTTAACTTTTTTGTATTTAAATTCTTAGTTGAACCCTGAAAGAAAATACTCTGTATAAACATTTCGAGCAGCGCCTTAGAAAGAACAGGATAACAATTTGGAAGGAACAGAAAAACAATTGAGTCACTCCTATGAAAAAAAAACAAAAACAGAAAACCAATTTGAGTCGCGTCCTATAAAAACCAGAAAAACTATTCGAGATTTGAGAGCAAAAGAAAAAAAAGTTTGAAGAAATTATGATAGAAAATATTCAAATTTCCTCTGGAACAGATTTATACTTACAACTTACAAATGAGCAGCGTATTTTCCTATCCTTTGAAAAAGCGATTTCACTGTAGTCTTAAAACTTATCAAATTATATGATAATGATATATAGAACTATCGTCGTTCGTTTTGTTATTGACTATTCACCCCTAACTGTAGTTTTGCAACACGCTAACTAGAATGTGGATTTAACCAACGATTGGGAGGTTACATGAATTGAATGCCTGGGCAAATGCACCCCGCTATGTATAATAAAGATAGGCTCATGGCGCCATATAGAATTAGTAGTTTGTTACTGCTAATTCGTAATCTATAAAAAATTATCAAGCATCAAAATATCAACCGGTAGTCAGAAAATATCTCCTACATAATTAACAGTTCTATCATTTACAACCATTAGGTATTAAAATTCAACAACTCGTGTGTGGCAGATACTGATAAACTCAAGGTCGTTTTTTTGGTTCACAATAATAAAGGAGGCTTGCTAAGCGATTACATTTTGTGACTAAAACAATCATGAGCAAAAAATGTTAAATATTAGAAATATCTAGTCTCTCATTATAGTCTCTAAATTATTCAGACTGAAACAAAAAAGACAGAGGGCCAAATAAAATGATGAGTGACTAAATAACCACCATGCTCCAACTTTTAAAAACAAAAACCCGTCGTCAGTTTAAATAGTTAAAGAATGCAAACATAATATGTTAGACAGAAAGTAAATACAATACAGGTTTCGTACAGGGACACACATAATTCATTCAATTTACAGATAGTGAACTTGTTATCTATGAGATAGATAATGAATATCAAATATAATATGATATCCTCAGCGTCATATATGCATATATACTCTAAAACTTGAATATATGGATATTAACCTAATTCACATAATTCTGATACATTACTGAATTGGTTTGTAAGTAGATATTTCTTTTCAATAATAATGTTTGTAAATTAATAACCTGTGGGGATTAGAATAAGTCCTCAGTACTCCTTGCTTTTCGAAAGAGGCGACTAAATGGGGATTCGGATGAGACCGTAAAAACCGAGGCCATGTGTCACGATAAAGATCCCTCCCTGATCAAATGTCGTAAGCGCAGAGCATAGGCACCCTCACCGACATTGGTAAGCGATACATGTACAAGCTCTCAATGATCTCATGATTTTGGGGGTAACTTTTCTGGAATGAGAAAATAGGTTTGTTCAAAAATATAAAATTTACAGTCCATTTTTCGCTGTGGTTTGTCGTATGATCTAAATATCTAATAGAATATGCCTGAAAGACCAAGATAAACATGGGTTTTTTTTCACTATGCCCACAGTGATCAATATTGTAAGTCTCAAACAGATTACAAAACAAGTGCTGGGCAAACACGGACCCTTGGATACACTAGAGGTGGGATAATAATAATAATAATAATGACCTTTATTTAAACAGGATTGCACAATTAGTTTATAAAAACTAGTTTACATTGTGGTCCTGTCTTTAAACATATATACATATAAATCATACACCACAACAACATGAAATTATCACAGATATTCTATACACAGGGATCAGGTGCCTAAGCATCCCATGTCGACCAATCACACCCGCCATCTTTATCAGGTAGACGGAGTAATCCGCAGTCAAAATTTGGGTACATGTATAAAGAACGGCTTAACAATTGCTATGAAACACGTCAGACACCATTTGACCCAATGGCAGGTTGTATGGGTAAACTAGATCGTTATAACAACCATAGGATGTGCGGAGTACTGACATTAAATGTGACTGTTGAAACTCCTGCAAGAACAAATTCTTTTTACGTAGTCTACCTCGATTCAAAAAGTGAGTGTACGCAGAACAAGCTCTTGTGTATCGAATAAGCTGAGATAAACACCATATGCAAAGTGATGATGGAATGTTGCTACATAGAAGTTGGTAATGTAGAATCTGAAATAGTCCCGTTTATCATAAAGTTGAGTTGTTAGTTTGCCATTAATGTGTATGTTTAGCATAATATCAAGGAACGAAGAAGATATGGATAACTTTGTAGGGTCAACATATGAATAAAAATGGTTATTATTAATAAATAAAATTCGTCGATATATCGACATGTCCAATTAAAGACCACAGCTAGAGATTTCTTCTTTGCAGGTAGAAAGTTGTGATTAAATTCTGACTCGTAAGAATATACAAACAGTTCAGCTAAGAAAAGAGCACAATTATCCTAGGAATAGTGAAATATATAATTATGGCCTTCACTCTCTTTTCTTAATATGCATTCAACAAGTATCTAACATCAAAATTCAGCTCTTATTAAAAGTCAGCATTCATCTCTCATTCAGGTCTTATTTAATATCAGTATTCAGTTTTTATTTAACACTAGCATTCACTTCAACATCTGCATTAAACTTTTTCTCAACATCACAAGGTAAAGAAAATATTGAAGCATTATATACATCGTACATGTACATGTACCATTATCCCATCGGTGGACAAATCACAGGGGAAGAGGAAGACCAAAGAAGATCTGGAGACGCACCATAAAGCGATACCTCAAGCTCTGAGGAAACCACACCCCGAGCAGTAGCATAGTCAGATGGGGACCCCTTGCAGCTGCCAATCGGTGTGTAGAGGACTGGGTGAATGTAACACTATCGCGACCATTTGGAGCCTGCCCCAGGGTCAGAAACTTCTGTCAGGGGGTCAGGAGATTTTTAAAAATTTGGAGGCAACTTTCCAGTGCTTCCTCAAAACTGCATTATTAGAACAAGTATCAGAGAAAACTTAAAACAATGAATAAAATATCTTTTTATCTACTTTACATGTATAGCCATTTTGCTCCCCTTTACTGTAAAAATATTAGCAAAATTCACAAGATTTCACAAGTTTCTGGAAGGTACCTTTCTACGGTTTTTTGTTGTTGTTGTCTCTACACTTGTACCAAAACTCCTAACCTTGAAATCTAGACTTGACAATTTTGGCAAAGGGCTTTTTCTAATATCTATTAAGCTTGAATTCAATATCAGCAATGTGACAGAAGATGCTACATAATTATTTTATACATAAATACTACATGCCTAACTACGGCCTGCTTAGGAGTGATTATCTCTATCCCAAGAATCATGAAATTTACAATGTTGGTAGATGTCCTCCGGTACCAAAAAAAAAAAACCAAAAAAAAACAAACCCCCCCTCCCCCCCCCAAAAAAACCAAAAAACAAAAACAAAATACAAATAAACAAAAAACAATTAAAAAAAACCAAACAAACAAAAAACCGAATGTTCTAGGATATTACGCTAGAAATACAGGTTTACTCGAGAAAAGATTTACACTTACCAACTTGAAAAGAGAAATGTAGTTTTTCTATCTTTTGAAAAAGTGATTGCACTGTAGTCAGTCTGCAAACATACTATAGTTACAACACACTTCGAATTACATAATACACACACACCATACATGTAACTAGGAAGTGTTGCATGATATGGTTGGGTGGTAACATTGAATTGAATATCTGCATCCTCGACATGACTAATAACGCCAAACACATGGCTACACAATTAAAGGCACTGATTCTAATCAGTACATCTAGTCGTAATTGAATGAAAACTTAGATACTGCTATTTCGTAATCTTCAAGAAATGTGTACAGAAAATCTTGTCTGAGAATATTACGTACTCGACAATTATCATCTACAACCTTGAGGTATAAATATTTCATAACTCTTACGAGCTAGTTAACAAAAATTCACGAATTTGCTGGGTGTCTTAATTTTGTGAATAAAAATGCAAACAACTTATGAGCTAAACTTGTAAAACATTTGTCGCTTGGTTACTCGGGTTGAAACATAATATCCGGAAGTGACGTAACTGGCATACACGTATAACAATAATGTNGTTGAAACATAATATCCGGAAGTGACGTAACATACACGTATAACAATAATAATTCAGTTTCTAACTTAAATTATTATTTAGTGTCCACCTTTTCATTGTATCTGATTGTGTTCATTAAGAATTATAGATCAACGTCAATTATTCAAACATAAACGACTTTTTTCTTATAATTTTTCGAATTACATTTATTACGAGAAATATGTTCAAAATAACACCCTCTGACACACACAAGTATAAAGTTTTACCTGATATCAATATTTACATGAAATATTTTCTGACTATCGAGAGAGCGGCCAGCTATTTCACAAAATAACCTCCTTATTCTTATGAAAACACCAAACTTCCTACTCCACTAACAGGCGGACGCTTTTTAAATCGATTGACTTGCAGTGTGCATGTGCAGGTATAGAATTTCCAAGTCCGTAGGTTCTATTTTTGAAACCCTGTGATAGAATTTCGTATTCGCATTTACGGGTCAAAGACTGATAATTAGTGCTGGGAAAATGTGTTTCTAATAATGGTTTTTGATTTTGGGAAATTTCTCAGATTTCATTGTCCGCAGACACGTTTCTTTCACTTGATATACTATTTACAAAGTATATTAAGATTTACATTGTTTATGACAAAATTTAAGATATACGGGTTTAAGGTGTTTTGTACGTTTTTAAGAGTTTCAAAATAATTCTGTTAATGCCACGATCTTTTAGAAGTCATTCTTCGAAAATACATACATGTACGTTGTTTCTAAATATAATTGAATTCGTCATTATCTACCGTTAAGCAGGTGTTTTTAAAATGTTATGGCCGGATAATTTGCTGCAACTTGATTGGCTGTACCCAAGGGGGAGCATATGCAATCTCACATGCTGACATGAAATCCTGGATCGTTATCTTTTTTTCTACTGTGTTACAAGGACACATCACAGACAAATAATAGTTGGCATTCTTCGGTTTACCGTTGGTAATCATAAAGATAAAGGCATGCAAATCACCGGTTAAGAATAAACGTAACCACACATACTGGCAATTAGTCTAGATATAATACACATGTATTTGTTTAGGCGTAGTTGGTTTTTATTAATTATCATTATTGAATTTATTTTTGCAATGCGTGCTTGATCTAATACTGCTATGGACAGCTGCTTATCGATCTATCGTCCTCATAATAGAGGAATATTTTTATTAATAAATAATTTCATCTCAAATTACAAACATGAAATATATAATTTTTTTAGCAAGAAATCTGGATTTTTTTGTATACAATGCGCATCTGGTGCATAAACATTGGTACCGTATATTTATTTATATTATATATTTCAAAAATAATAAATTTCCAATTATATCCGTAAATAATACACACACTGGGTCGGATTAATTATCTCAGGGATGCGTTCTAGCTTGGTTCCCTGACTCACTGACTCAATCGGCAGTAGCTTGCGACGCGGAGCTTTAGAGCATGGGGCAGGGTACCAGGCTAGGATGCGTTCAGATCGCTAGTGGCTACCCTTGCTGCCTAGGCTAGATTACATGTTAGCTAGGTATATTGAAACACTTATAAATTACAACTTGTTATCCTACGTAGGGCTAGTCTAGCACATCGTTCAAGATCGTAGCGCTTACCAAGCTCTGCGCTACTTGAGGGCAGCCCTGGCCTTTCCGCCAAGCAGAAAAACAACTGAGACGACGTTTTCGAGTTTGTCAGAAAGACCTGAGAATTGTTACTGAGTCAGGAATTTAGAATGATTCCCCCTTGTCACCATGTGATGACGCCATTAAGGCAAACTAACACAAACGAGACGATTTCAGCTTCTCCATCGTCAACTTCCCATATAAGTAAATATTGCATCATCCCTGCATATGGTACATTTGTGTACAGAGATCGACCAGTTCTAACCTCTCGCCCAATCCAGTCATAGAAAGCAGTCATGAGAACTGCTCTAAGTTAACTGAGCAGACGCAAAGCGTGTCACAAAGCAGTCATAGAAACTGCTCTACCGTTAACTTAGAGCCGCGGAAGCTGTCAGAAGCAGTCATAGACCTGTTCTACGTTAACTTTAGAGCAGACCGCGAAGCGGTCATTAAGTCAGTCACAGACCTGTTCTAAGTTAACGTTCGAGCGGTCATAGATTAGAACAGGCTCTATAAGCTGTTCTTTTCTAGAGCAGCTCCGGTCAAGAATTAGAACAGCTCTGTGTATATAATGTGCTTGAAGAACATGGAGCATTCCGCAAGAACCTAAAAACACTCTTGTTCAAGCGTGAATATGCCCTATGAATTTAAAATTTCAGTGGCACGGATTCCAAGTGCAGATCTTTGTTCCAGTATATGAATGAAATTACCTGTGTGCAAGTTTATCCTAGTCTAGTCAATTTTAACCACCTTGTCGTTTTTACTACTATGTTTTATGTAAAGTGTTTTCATTTGGTTTTTTCATTATCTATTAGAGTGCTGCATTTTTTTTTAGGACAAACATTGTACAGCGCATAGAAACTATATGTAATTTTGCGCTCTTTAAATGAATAAATAAAATAATAATAAAATCATATAATTAAACGCTTTGGAAAACTGCCCAGTTCATTTTAAAATTAGCTTATTGTATGATTTAACAAACATAATTCCAAGATGAAAATGGATAGCTTGCTCTTTCAACATGTTAAATTTTCTATTCATAAAGTTACACATTCAGTAAAATAAATCTTTTATGGAAATGATACGTTCAAGTAAATATTGCATATTTTTACTTAGTTAAATCTGTATTTCATTTACTACTTTTGTCATGAATGATATGCCTTATCTAACATCGAACTTCTTAACTTAAAGTAAAAATTACCTGCAACTCTTGCTGTCTTGAAGTCATGGAATACAATACCAATAGTGATAGCAAATAGAGTTTACCAGGGTTTGAATACTTATGTATATCAAAGTGACATTGCTCTGTTTGTAAATTGGCTTCAATTCAGGAATTGTTTTTATAGCAATCAAGACATATCCACCTTCAAGCACACCAGTGAAACTACTATAGTTTAATCCATCATTATTTCAACACACTTGTAATCCCCGAGATTGATTACCTATCATCAAACAATAAACACCTGTCATATCATTTACCATTGAATTCAAATATTCATTCAGGGTATTATTCCAAAACATGATTAAAAAAGTAAGTTTGATGCGAGTGGGCATACAATCCCGCACCAAATTAGCGACGAAAGATAATAAATAATAGTGTTTCTAGTGAACTTGGAGCAGTCGTGGAGCTGTTCTAAGTGAACTTGGAGCAGTCGGGGAGCTGTTCTAAGTGAACTTGGAGCAGTCAGGAGCTTGTTCTAAGTGAACTTAGAGCAGTCAGTGGAGCAGTCAGCAGGAGCTGTTCTAGTGAACTTGGAGCAGTCGTGGACCTGTTCTAAGTGAACTTGGAGCTGCAGTCGTGGACCTGTTCTAAGTGAACTTAGAGCAGTCATGGAGCAGTCCAGCAGAGCTGTTCTATAGTGAACTTGAGCAGTCACAGGCCAGCTCTAGAGCAGTCAGCAGAACTGTCTTAAGTTAACTTAGAGCAGTCAATTAGAACTGCTTTACGACTGCTTTAAGAGAGGTTAGAACTGGTCGCATCTGTATGTCTTCAACTTATTCGATCGCAAGAGCTTGTTTTCCTGCTTACGATCGGTTTTTGAATCGAGACAGGCTACTTACAAACAAGTTGTTGCAGGAGTTTCAACATTCACGTTTAAAGGCATTTCGCAAATTCTATGGTTATTATAACGATTTAGTTTGCCAGTATGACCTGCCATTGGGTTAAATGCTGTCTGATTGTGCTTCATAGCAGTAGTTTTAAGCCGTATTACACCAATGATTTGACTACGGATTACTCCGTTTACCTGATCAAAGACTATGGGTTAAAGGCGGATGTAAACCGGTCGACAGAGGATGCTTTACTCCTCCTAGGCACGTGATTCCATCTCTGGTGTATCCAAAGGGACGCGGTTTGCCCAACCTTTGTTAAAGTATTAGTTTGGGACTTACGATATTGAACTTTCTGTTTTGTATTCTGTTAGGGATCACGATAATGATCACTGTTTGTTATCTTTGCCTTTATATTCAGCTTGAGACAACAACTTTATCTAAGGCACTAAAGGTCATACGAAAGTGGGAGAACAGCAGCACAGACATTGTGTGAAATATAATATCGTGCATGATAGAATTATTAACCAAACAGCATGATAGTTCGCTTCAGTGAGCGTGCAATGTTTTCAATAACATTACTCACCGACTGGCCACTTTGGTCTCAATAGAATGAAATACTGTTTTGCATAATAAACATACTATCCGACAATACCGCCGGTAGCACTGGACCAATCGGATTGAGTTTGTTATAAAAACATATTCATTCTATTGAGACCAAATGGCCAGTCCGGTGAGTAATGTATGAAAACATTGCACACTCACTGAAGCCGCGAACTATCATGCTGTTTGTTTAATAATTCTGCATGAAACCTGAAGATATTTCGTGACGCTTGATGCACGCCATATTGTGTCAGTGATCTAGATAAAAGAAATGTTTGACGATAACGTCAGAAGACGGACAACGCAAATTGTTGCTTGTCATCCTCAGTGGTCAGTACAGCAAATGATGAGTGACTGTGTGCGGAGAGGGTCAGCGCTAGTGTTTAAACGGACCGAGTCGTAATTTAGCTCGCGTCATTTAGTTCAAATGTATATCACATTGCAGACATTTTCGCGTCCTGTGTAGGATGCAATAAATACCCGTACTACCTAAATATGTAAAGCCAAAAATAAAAAAG
>CAJDSM010017963.1:0-17323 GCA_903981925.1 Ostrea lurida
CGAATGACCGCCACATTTAGTCGCCCCTTACGACAAGAAATGGGTACTGAGTACCTATTCTAACCCCGGGTCCCCACGGGAAGACTTTTCTTTGTAAGTAAATTTCAAAGTACAACAATATAGTGAGCTAAGTGGCTGACTATTGTAGGCAGTGAGGTACGATATGTACATTGTGATTCTTTGAAAGCTTAAGCGCATCAATCACCATTTGGCATAATTTTAACTTGCGACCCAGTGTCTATCTTAAATCTAAAAGACTTTGGCTTTGTGCCAGATTGGACTTTCAATATACAAAATGCTTGATCATTTGAACAAGTGATTTCTGAAATGTTATCAATAACAAATTCACATGAGCTACTTGAATCTAGAGATTCCTCATCATGCATGTACATTTCATCATTGACATTCACAGAATGTAC
This sequence comes from Ostrea lurida, assembly GCA_903981925.1. Taxonomy (NCBI): domain Eukaryota; kingdom Metazoa; phylum Mollusca; class Bivalvia; order Ostreida; family Ostreidae; genus Ostrea; species Ostrea lurida. Next base: position 420 of record CAJDSM010017963.1, read on the forward strand.
AGATTTACAAATTTTGCAAATGATTATACTTTTTACACTTTGTACATGCTTTCCTTTCGCTGGGCAGCGATCCTGTTGGCTGTGGTCGTATCCGCACTTTTGCACTGGACCGCGGCATTTGGGTACCTTGTAGATCTGTGTGAATTCTGCCGGATGCACCTTTATCTGTGATCTGTCGTGTTTCTCTGTCGGGTGGGAGCTTTATCGCGTTCGCGTGTCGAGTTTCCCTTGCGGTACGTTTGTCTTCCACGATTACTGCTGGACTGTGTGCGTGTTCTGCTCTTCGTCTGTATTTCGTCGACTGGCCCCTCATCGTCTTCAACTGCATCTGGCTGTATTCGTATGTTTGTAGAATCTGGACGGCTTTATCAGCGTAAGATCTGATCCGCGTTTTATGAGTTTTTTCGCGCTTTCTTCTCTAGTACACCAAACACAAGTCGATCGCGTATCATTTCTTCTGGATCCGAATAATTGCAGTCTTTCACCAGTGTTTTAAGTCTTGTTAGAATTGCTCAATTGTATCATTTCCTTGAGTAGTAAGGTTAAATTAACCTGGCGAAAATGGGGTTAGCTTGGCTGCACGTGGTTCCGGAATTTTTCGTAATGGGAGCAATTTCTTCTTGTCTGTCTCACTCATATCAGTCCAGGTATCTGCGATCTCTCGTTCTCGTTCGCCAACCCATTATATTAAGTACGTAACTTTGATAGGCTCGTCTTTGGCGGCTAACGGTCCCTTGAACATGAGTTCGACTGTAGACTGAAATTTCCGCCATGTTTCTGGGAGATTTGAGCTGTCCCAGTCTATTCTGGGGATCGGAAATCCGGTTAGATCCGACATCTTCTTCTGTGACCGTGTTTCGTAGGGTCCGATGATGATCTGACACCATGTAATATTTGTTCTGGTAATGTGGATAGGCCTCAGGCACTGAGAAGGGACATTCTGAAGTCCAACACCAAAACACGTGTTATCAGCTTCACAACATTTTATTAACTCCCAAAACGAGGCTGCAGTATCAAAATCAATTACAGTCAAAGGGGAGTAACTCTAAATATAACAGGCTGTACATGTACAATCCTTTCTCGTATCTATCAACGTAACCTTATAACACAAAGTCCAATATTGCCAGGGTTTCTGGTCCAAAACAATGTTTCCGTTCTTGATTAGCCACCTAAACTATCAAAGATTTTTGAATTGCAATAGTGATGAAATAATTGAGAAACAATGAATTAATTATCAATAAATCCTGTAACATTATAACAGTTTAAAACTATATAGCGTTTCCTTTTTTTCTCTAGTACATTTATAAGAATTATTTTGATTATTAGAAATACATGTATATTAGTGATTTTAAAAATAACGCGGATCTTCGACATAATTAATTGCTTCTTCAGGTTATGACATATATATTGGACTGTTGAGTATGAATAAAAACTTAAGAGGATGTATCTTAAAAATATTTTGTTTTTCTCAGGCGTTCTTTATTGTTACATGTATGTTGAACAGCTTATCATTATATGAAATCCGGAAAAATCTACAGAGACGATTTAAGCATTTACAGTTTGATGACATCATGGCCAATGCTATCTAGGTGGTTGAAATCTGAAGCAGAAATTGAAAAGTAAGTTTTTGTATTGTATATCATGTGTTTGGATTATGAAAAGGCAGTAATATTGACCTGTGTTGATGTGCTTGTTGAAGCTTTACTTTAATTTGAGGACAGGTAAAATAAACACCACATTGACATTGATTTTTGAAAGTAAGTCACCACTCTTATTTTACAAAGAGCCGTTCGTTTATTGCCTTCACGAAAGTAAGACAGCATTGGATTGGGTTTAAATGTCTTACACTCAAAAGATAAAGGTATTGCGCTATATACACAAGACATTAACAATGTCATTTTAAATGTACCTCTATTTTACTCGTAATACCAGGGTGATTTAATCACAATGATATTTGAGAACACATCAAAGCAAAAGCCGAAAACTCGCATATAAATTTACCGTTCACAGTTTGATGACGTGTAAACATGGTTTCGCTGTTGTTGGCTCTTGATTTACAACTGGGATGAAACAGAAAAGTAAGCTTATTGTATGTGGTAATTCATTTGTTTGGAATATGGAAGATAGTTAAAATTTAATATTTGTTAGTGCTTATTAGAAATTCCTTTTTATTTGAGGACAGAAAAATATCACTGCACATTGAAATTGATGTTAAAGGGGCATGACACGTTTTGAACTAAAAATTATTAATTTTTAGATTGCCTATTTTAATGTTTACAACGCTTGACTAGATTGTATTTCTAATGGTCATCTGTTGACACCCAAGTGAGATACAGCACTTACAATTCTGTGAACAAGGCCCGAGTAATGATTGTGCTTACCTATATTGAGTATGCTACTAAACGTACCACTTACAGTAGTTTTTTTTTTTCAAATTAGTTCATTCTAAACACAATTAAACAGCGTCTAGTGTTTCTCACATCACATATTGTTTTAAACATAATACTTTCTACGAAGTAGTCTTTTTGTAAACATATACATAGCTAAGATTTGTGAGTGCTGTATCTTAATTGTAACTTACCGGTCGCGGTTGCGCAGTGGTAGAGCCCTCGCCTCCTGATTTGAAGGTCGTGCGTTCGAGCCTCGTGCTCGGCACCCGGCCGCGTCAAACCTAAAACGTGAAAATAGGTAGTGATTGCTCCTTCGCCAAGAGCTCGGCATTTAGAAGTCAGAATCACGGATCTTTCTGATATGACCTTAAAAACGGAGGTCTCGTATCGCAGCATGTGTGACATGCTAAAGAACCCTCACTGCTAGAAGCAATGAGTGCTAAGCATAGGTCTAAATTTACAGCCCTTCACCGCCAGTGGTGACGTCTCAATATGAGTGAAATATTCTCCACGGAACGAAAAACAACAAATAAACAATCAATCAATCTTACTTGCAACTCAACAACTGACTTTCAAATTTGTGCTGACCACTAAAAAATAACTTGATTATGCATTTTAAACACCAAATTTGGCATTCTAAAATTTTATTTTTTTTAGTTCAAAACGTGCCAATGTCCCTTTAATCATGTAAGTCATGATTATAATTTTGCATCATATGTTATCAAAGTATTAGGATAACGATCAGTGAGGAATAGTGTGATACCTTATGAGGGGATTAACACTGGACATACACGTCACCCGTAATAACCAAGGTCTCCAATGGACCAAATGAAACCAACAAGGTGCATGTGCAAACAGTCAACGCTGTCGACATTGGCGTCTCTTCTGTTTAAGGGGCAGACCAACATAGGGAGTCATGAACTTTTCTCTTGCAACCGATTCCTTACCAATCTTGGACACAGTAGCCTAACATGAGTGCCAAATAGTGTGTATGCCGTCTCCATTGCCTTCTGAAATCGTTTACGGAGGTGTTAGAAACCCGTAATAGCCAAGTGCTTAAACAATCCCAGTACCATATCGTACTTAAGACATTACATGTATTACTGCTATTCATGAGGGACCTCTATTTTACTTGTAATACTAATACTAGATGGGATATTATCCTAAATGTACCTTTAGTGCAGATTTGCTTCTGTATACCGTCTCCATATTTTCGAGTGAAATACTGGTCATGTAAACAGATTAACAAGTATAATTAAAATTTGCGTTTGAATAGACTGCGAAAGTATCAATTGTATCATGGCTCCATAAGGTATCGTTAGGCGGGGTTATTTTCAATATTAAGTATTGAATAACAGACATTTTTTTTCAACAAAAGAATGACGGTTTTACACAGCCTATTGACGAAGTAAACATTACACGTAGCACTGAATGACGCGCAATGATGCAGTCATGTACACAATACCAGACGTGGGCATTTAAATATTTTACACTGTAGTTCTATACAATTCATTACTGTAATATAATAATGTGAAAGGAAATATTTAACGATTAAGATATTTTAAATGTATTTTAGCTCCTGATTAGGTTCGTATTCCGGAGGGGGGGGGGTCAATATAACGATCCAAGATTTGAAGGAACTTAATATGATACGTAGGTGAAAAGTCATGAATTTTACAGACATCGAAACAACCCCGCCCCGCCCCCCCCCCTCCACCCATCGCAAAAGAAAAATAATATCTTTTATTAATTGTTTTTAGATCAGCTGGACCACGGTGTACCTCTGGTATGTCCTGGGGTCGGTGCTTTTACTACTCCTAATGTTTCTTTTAATAGGTCTTGATTGATAAGCCACATTATTCATCTAATCATTGAGCAGCTAAATCCGACAATTTCAAAGATTTCGAATAACCAACATTTAGATAGATATAATGTTAAACAACTAATTGTTCTTTGTAACGAAAAAATATTCTAATATTTTACAGATTAAATCATGGGAGAAAGGTCTATATTTTCCAAAGAAGAGCGTAATTTTTGGATTTTAGATGTTTTGGTTAAACACGTTGCTACTCCGGCGGTGAGGAAGCGCTTTAACACCATAGTTCCACCAAAAGACTTGGCAAGTATACTCAACAGTAATGCCACGATACTGCAGAATCTCTGCAGCAAAAAAGTCATCAATGCACAACAACAAATCATACTCCTTCGTGTACCAGGCGTGACACTACCTACAATGCCTGCTTTACCTACCTCTGGAAAGAAAGGTTTGTAACTACACTGTCTACACATATCAGCAGCAGGCACTGTTTGTAAACACGTTATCGGATGCCTTTTGTCCGCACCACATTGTCAATTTATATACTCATCACAAATTTTCAAGCAGAAATCATATTTCCTCACTTCAGACAGTTATATTTATTTAAAGGGGCATAGACAAATTTTGAATATCAGTTGTGTAGTAATAAGTCAGATTCAGCACCCACAATCCTTTTTTATGTAAACAAGGCACGTGCCATGTTTTTTATTTATGTGTGTTCGATATTTTGGTAAACGTTCTATTCAAAACAAATATTTCAAATCTCATGTTCATCCTGGACACAATCAAACAGTTTCTAGTGTTTTTCGCTTCTAATTCTGTTTTAAACATTGTATTTTTATAAAGCAATTACTATGCAATTAAAAACATGGCAAGAGCTTTGTTTACATTACGAAATGTTATTAGTGCTGTATTTCTCTTGTAGTCTTTCTCTTGTAACTGAACATCTAACATTCAATTTTTTGCTGGTCATTAGAAATACAGTACCTTAGTTAAGCATTGCAAATATTGAAAATGGGAAAATGGAATTTGAAATTGTTAGAATGTGTCCATGTCCTTTTAAGAGTCCATCGCAACATTGTGCTATATATTTGAAATGCAGTATGTGTCTTGTGTGCTCCTCATATATTTACGTCAAATAACTATATTTAGATATCGAATGTTCCTCTATGCTATGACTGCATATCTGTCAGGTGCATTCATACCGCTATGAAGCACATTTGATGTCCCATGAATCCAGTTACTTTGAGCATTTGTATGTCCCGCTCTTGCAAGCTCCACAGTCACAGAATCTGACAGATGTGCTTCATATTTGGATATTTTACTGAATATTGACTCTAATGGCAGACTGACAACTAAATTATATGATAAACGTGATGACTTTGACTTTGCAATTGTCAACTTTCCTTTTTTGTGTAGTAATGTACCACTGTCACCTGCTTATGGTGTGTATGTCTCTCGGTTGATTCGATACGCAAGGGCATGCCATGCGTATGATGTTTTTTTAAAGCGAGGCCAACTACTAACTAAAAAGTTAATGTTGCAGGGTTATAACAAATCTCGTTTAAAGTCATCATTTCGCAGATTCTACGGTCGCTATAATGACCTTGTTTGCGATTACAAATTATCACTAAATCATATGTTGACTGATTTGTTTCATACCCTTTGTTAGACTGTCATTTTCATACTAGATTTGCCGACGGGTAACCCCGTTTACTTTGTTTCGACTACAGGCTCACGGCGGGTGTGACCGGTCAGCAGAGGATGCTTACTCCTCCATGGCACCTGATCTTGCCTTCGCGTTCGTCGAAGGTCCGTGTTGCCCTACACTCGATTTTGTATGTGTTTTTTGGACTATGATTACGTTTGATACTTTGTTACTTCGCCATTTTATAGAAATGTTTTTTTATGTGAAATTTTGAAAAGAGTTCATGTTAAATCTGTTAGATCAAATCCTATTTTCATTTCGTAGTTTGTGCCACATCCGACCCCGTTTTAAGATTTTTAAATTTAATGAAAAAAAATATACTTTGTATTAAAATGATTGTTTATACCAAAATGAAAATATGAAAAATAAGCTATATGTTGGCATTCTACATTTCACAAGAACGATAACTTTTTCCGATTCAGGATATAAGTACATTTGAATACTTAAAGTCCCGCGAAAGGTAAACTACCTGGCCTGACGTAACTTTAAAGTATAAGCAAACACCGTAAAATAACAATGAAACGGTTTTATTTATGTGAAATTGATTTATCTAAGGTGGTGTAACTCTCACTCAAAACACACAGCAAAAATATTTCCAGGGTAGAATCAGCTGCAAGGAAGTTCCCGAGACAAACGATCGAATACAGTTAGCTCAGAATGTTGCCCAGTGAAAATGCTGAACTCGTTAATTGCCAAAATTAAAAAAGTCGTTTTAATCAGTATGACAAATTGCAAATATAATAAATGAAGGACTTTTTCAGTAACATGGCATTTAGAAATGTAATTGCTCTACTGGAATATTTCCTATGATGCGCTAGTACTTGCCCGCATCATAGAATTTGCCAGCAGAGCAATAACATTTCATAAGGACATGTTCACTAAAAAACGTCATTCATTCCTTATGGGTCCCATTTCCTTTCTCAGTGACCAAGTAATGTGTGAAAGCGTGGCGAGAATTCCATCGTTATTGAAAGCAAGTTTTTAGACTTGCCTAGATAGTCGAGCGATCTTGCGCACTGATCACACACTGTTAGGAAATTTGGTTCCACAGTTCGTAAGTTGAACCCTGTGCCGAGACGGAAGTGGGTATCAATGTGATTGTGAAGTTCTTTGTGCTATACATCAAAAGATATGTCTTCACTTAGGGCAGTTATCTTTACTTATAAGTTAATTTGTGATATACATGCATATCATCATGATGGTATTTATTTACATACATGTATATACAATGGTGGCATGGTTTATACTTTTTTCAGTTGCTTCTTCGGAAGACTTTGATCTAACCTTGATGATTTGCCTTCTTCGAAACCTAAACCTTGTACCGACACCAGTTACCGGATGGGACCAACTTCCACCTGACAGTGACAACTCCCCGGGTGCGAACCTGACCAGAATCAAAGTGTACAGAAACAAGCTATCTCATCCATCAAAGAATCGAATGAATGACAATCTGTTTAAAAAGATATGGACGTCTTTAAAAACGGTATGCCCTTACATGTATTGCAAAATATGTCTAAAACAAACCTCAGATCGAAACATCAAGAATGTGAAATATATGCAATTACATTGTCATTGATGAAATATCTTATAGTGAATCCTATAAATTAAATGTGATTATGTGTGATAGTGAATATCTCCATATGGACCATGTTTTAGCAGCAGGATTATTTAGTCTCACGTGTTTGGAAAGTTTGCTTGTATTTATGAAACAAAGTATGCATTGAATACAGAAAAAAAAAATTTCAAAAAGCAATGAATAGTTACTGTGTGTGTGTGTTAATTCATGAGAAGGCGTGAAGAGTTTTTATAGCAAAATTCAGTATCAGATTATCTATAACTCTGATATATTTTCGTAACAAGAGAAAGAGGATTTATCTTATCGTATATCATCTAGCGTGCATGTCATAGTAATAAATTATTAGTACAAGTGTACTACTGAGCAAGAAAACAAGTGATTAAATTTTAAAAGCGATACAGTCGGAAATACAAGATTTGATGATATAAAATTAGGGAATAACTACCTTTTCATTTGTGATTTGCGACAATTAATGTTGTTTTAACGGTTGCAAACTGAGTTTTACCGGCGACGCGTGAGCGGAGCCGGTGAAACGGATGTTTGCAACCGTTAAATCTGCATTAACGGTAGCAAATCACAAATGAGAAGGTAGTTATTCCCATTCTAATGCAATTTTGCTTGATGTTTACATTTGTTTTGCTATTTTGTTATAAAATGCCCATGCTTGAAGTTATGTTTTTGCGTCACAGCATTATGATATCACAATCGAAAGCTTCCCATCTCGTTAACGCTCATTTAACCATCTCAAGTGTCAGTGCATTAGCCAATCAAAATACATGTTACAAAACAAGTGCATTAGAATTATATTTTCTCTATTAAAGGCTTTAAGCGATGTTAGTGATGGGGAAACTGATCAGATGGTGCATGAGATTGAAACATTTGACTTTGACGGATCCAACAGAGAACAGCTTCTATGTAAAATGCAACAAAATTTACACGCAATACAGAATGAGATGCAGTTTCATCGTAATCTGAAAGGTAAACTTATATCTTAAAAGAAATAAAACTACCCAAATTCCCTGGCTCCATATGAAATATGCGGCTAAATAATCCTATTAAGTGTTGTGATCAAAAGTAAAATGTAAATTATATTTCTTTTCTTAGAAAATACGACAAATGTATTAGACGAATGGAAGTCCGAATTGGAGATCTTCTACAAAACTAGTGGTACAGAGAAAGTATTAGACAAAATTCGTACAACCAACACCGTAATGATAATTGGAAACTCTGGTTCTGGAAAGTCAACAACAATGAAGTATGTATCCCTCGAACTTGAAGATGAAGGGTATGAAATAATCCCGGTAAGCTCGGCCAATGATATCCCATTTCAGAGATTCAGTGACCGCAAACAGTTATTTGTTATTGATGATATATTTGGAAAATATCGAGTGGACACTAGGATGTTTGAGTCGTGGAGAAGAATGAATGATCGTCTCAAGGTCATATTTAGGGACAAAGATGCAAAGATTTTGTGTCTTTGCGGCGACAGGTTGCAAAACGATATGAGTCAGTTTTTTTATCATGACATTTTTATAGAATGTTGTTGAATCTTGACTCATCTGATTTAGCCCTATCTGAAATCGAAAAGAAGGAGATGCTTAAACATCACTTGTTACATCGAAACATGGAGATGGAACTTGATGATATTTCAATCCAAAACATATGCAACTGTAAATATGCTTTTCCATTGATGTGTAAATTGTATGCCTCAAATTCTGTTTTCTTGAACAGAAAAACAAACTTTTTTACTTCCCCATTTGAAATCCTTAAAGAAGAATTCGACCACTTTCAGAACGAGAACAATGAGATATATTGTGTTTTGGTGATGATTGCTATTTTTGATTGTGAAGAGCTTAAAAATATTTTTGATATAACTTGTGAAATCAAGAGAAGGGATGACTACAATTTGATATTACAAGCATGTAGTGTAAGTGAATCAATTTCAAGGACGCGCCTTTATAAACGGTTGCTTTCTTTGTCTGGTGTTTTTGTTAGGTTAGACAATCCATTCAGATTCAGTCATGATAACATTGAAGAAACTATTGGTTTCCATTTTGGCACCTCTTTCCCAACCGTAATGCTTCGGTGCTGTAAAAGTGCATTTTTAAGAGAACGGATTCGAATTACAAGATATGAAACGGACGATGAAATTGTTTTGATTATCAGACGTCCATCCTACGACGCACTGTCGGGAAGACTTTTAAAGGAGATAAAGAATGGGAAGTTTCATGATATTCTTCTGAGCGAACCGTTGCAAAACAAAGATTTTGTGACTCATTTTGTGTCCTACGTAGAACATAACAAAATACCTCTGTATCATCTCGGATCCATACGATGTACAGAAAGGTTATTACCGTCATATCTACAAATTGGGAAGAACTTTCAGGGATTTACAAACATAAAACAGGACGGCTCTGATAGATGTTCTGCAGAGCAGCCAGCGCCAATTTATATGTTGGGTAGCTGCAACAGGCAGCCATTTGTTGTTTCATTACATCTCCGAGAGTCCAAAGGGTATCGCTCTGCAATTACACGAAAGATATACCATGATAGACGATCTCCTCCATATAGCGGTACTAGGCGGAAGTATAGATATCATAAGATCACTTATCAAAAGGGGTGCAAATGTGAATTCCTTTGACAAATATGGCATCCCGTTATTATGCAAAGTTGCGGGAACGAAACGATGTGACATTGCTAAACTTTTGATAGAGGAAGGTTCTGATATGAATCAAGATGATAAGGTTTTAGGATGGACTGCTTGTCATGCAGCTTCATGGTTTAATGATGTTGGAGTGCTTAGATTACTTTTAAGCAGAGGATGTGATTTTAATCTTTTTGATTGCAAAAATCATGTGCCTCTGGTTTTAGCGGTTAAGAAGAACAATGAACAAGCCGTGGCCGTTTTATTGAGTTATGGTGCTTATGTTCCCGCAGAAGGTCTCTTCTCTGATATACCATTCACATCTGATAATCTCTTGGAAGAAACTTTACACAATAGAAATTCTAAAATAGTAGAAATGCTCCTCGCTTACGGTAGAGTGGTAAATTTTGTTCGTGTATCATTCCCGCCTTCATATCCAAAGAACACTGTAGCGAAGGAGATGTTAGAATTGTTTTTGAAAGACCTCAAGACCGATAGCTCTATGAGTCTTCTTTGGGGTGATTTTGTTGAAGTTTGTAATGCAATTTACAAACATGACATGCTAATGATTCATGAAATATTTAACAAAAGTGAAACAATAAATATTTACATTAGCAATCAAAGAAAGTTTTTATTAGCAAACTACAATCAAAATTATCTGCTGTTTGCTCCTCTTCATATCGCAGCTGTTTGTGATAATTTCGAAGCAGCGAATGTTTTGATGAGTTACGGAGCAACTCCATTTCAAAAAGACGTTCTAGGTAGAACTGCAGTTCATTTAGCAAATAGTAGGGATATGCTCGAAGTTCTTTTGCGCCCACGAAAAATCACTCTGAAAAAACTACCATTACAGTTCCTATGGACTTTAACAATTATTTTAGAGATGATAAACTTTCTTCTGGGTACAAATCTGAACATGTTTGATGATGTAAATGTTAACGACAAAGCTGGAAATACACCCCTACATTCTGTTATTACACGCATGCGCATGTCAAATGTCAAAGAATGCATGGATATGTTGGAAACGTTGATAGACCACGGTGCCAATCCATGCATACGATGCAAACAAGGGTTTTTACCAATTGACTACTTTAGAGCTGTTCCACCAATGTTAGAAGAATGCGATATTAACAGAGGGGAACACATCCTTGTAAGCAGTGAAACAGAAATTAATATTATGAAAGGAAATGTGGAGTTGTTACTGTATGCAGTTGTTTTTGTGGGCTTTTATTTAAAGTTCTACTTGTATGTTGCATCAAAAGTGTGCAGTGAATGTGAATCTGGAATGTTTACAGATCATTTTAAAGCATGTTATAGGCAATTTTTATTTCGATACATGTTTTACTTGCAGTTATTCTTTGTTATCATTTTGCATCGTAAATTCCTTCTATCGCAAACAGGGATGCATTCTATGATAGCTAGAATAGGGAGTCAATCTATGTTTGAAATAGGCAGTATGCCTACAAGAAGTGGTATCTGCTCCGAAAAACAATTTTTCATTTTTTCACACAAGGTAGCGATTGCTATGGTCGGATTAAGATTACTCTATTTTAATACATCCATTGTTACAGGCCAAACCATTTTTAATTTATATTGTGTCTGTCTGTGTTCCTTTTTACTCGTCATATGTTTTACTCTTCAAATTAGACAGACTAGCTTCAAATATAAGTCTTCACTGTTAACAGTTTTCAAGGTCATATTGATATGTTTTCCTGTATGGATGATACTTGCATATTTCCTTAGTCCATCTACAGTAAGCAAATGTACAAACAATCGTGACCACGGGCGCAATGTTGTGACGTTTTTCTTCATGAAAATACTTCTACCTTGGATCTGTGTGCGCCAATTTCATTCAAAAGTACTTAGGCCATTGCGGCATATTCTATTTAAACCAGTGTACTTTTATAGAAATGCGTGCTTTTTATTGATGAATTTTTGCATTCTCCTTCTTTATATAATTGAAATATTGACTGTTCCTGTCATAATGTATATATGCGACATAAATATTTGTTGAATGCAAATACTTGTATTTTTGCAGCTGAATACGCACAAGTTTGTGCATTTCCTTTCATCATTAAAGGAAACGTCGTTAGTCTTATTTGATTAGTTGATTATGACTTTGCTATTGCTAGTATCGCCACCAACAGTTTTTAAATTTTCTTCTGTGTAAATGAAGTATTTCAGTGCAATACAAGAGAGATGTGTTCATTAGAAAGGTAGTATAATTGTTAAAATCTGCAAAACATTGACTTGATACATGTATTAGTGTGCTGATATTTAGAGAACAAAGGGAGACACTTAGGCATTAAAACTCAAAGTTTCCAATCGCATCTTTTTTTTTTTTTAATTTTCCTTATGTTGACCTTAAAGGGGCATGGACACGTTTTGAGCTAAAAATGTTCGAATTTTATCTTTCCATTTTTAATGTTTACGATGCTATTTATGGTATTTCTAATGGTCAGCAAAAATTTGAATGTCATTTATTGTGTTTCAAGTGAGATACAGCAATTATACAATTATTTGCAATGTAAACAAGGCCCGAGTCTTGTTTACATTTACATAAAGATTGCTTCACAAAAATACCATGTTTAAAACAAAATTAGATGTGAGAAACACGAGAAACTATTTAATTGTGTTCAGAATGAACTTGTAATTTGAAAAAAATCTGCTTTAAATGGAACGTATACTACATAATTAATATAGGTTAACAAAAACCTGGATTGAGGCTTGTTTAAATAGCGAAAAATTGTGAATGCTGTATCTTCCTTGCAACTCAACAAATGACATTCAAATTTTTGCCGACCATTAGAAATACCATAAGTGAGCATTGTAAACATTAAAAATGAAAATCTAAAATGTAAACATTTTTAGCTCAAAACGTATCCATGCCCCTTTAACAAGCATGTACAATGTGTTGATTTGTCAAATGTTTACATCGATTGATTCAATCATTAATTATTGAGATAAAGAGAACCCATGTGACTTGAGAAAAAGTGAAGCAGACTACCATTCAAAAACTTGTGGGGATGATAAACAACACAGTTGTAGGGTATATGTTTTACATGCAAGAAGCAGAAAAAACCACAGAAACAGTAAATGGTGGTAATGGTCGCATAGAAAAATTGTGGGAACTGGGGAGCCGACCAGTGAGTCCAGTTTAACTACACACGAGGGACACCGGGGGCCTATGTGAACATAATACCCAACCTAACGAGTCCCGCGTTAAGTGGGAAGGCTATGCTGCCCTTCTCGCTGTCTCCTAAGTCTACTGGTTTGAAAAGCATGGACAGGCAAAAGAGTTGCCGCCTACCTAGGCCTGACGCATCACCAGACTGTAGCATCCCGCTCCTTACCGGTGTTAGGTTACATCGATTGATTGAATCATTATAGTTTCTTAAGAACATCAAAGAAATTTGTTTCGGTTACTTTCGAACCCCGTTTATTTCCTACTTGTGTAACCAATAGCCCAAAACTTTAGAGAATATTATGGATAAATACCCCGTTTAGTTGAAATATTATTCTAAAAGGTTTGACAATCGAACTAAACTACAGCCTTCATTAATTTGCTCCCACTTCGCCATTAATTTTAAAAAAGATCAGACTAGGGTTTTTTAAAATGCGATTTTCAATACTTAGAGTGTTTATTTCACTAAGAAAATTACAAATTATTTAATTTCCATTAGTATTCTTGTTTGTTATAAATTAAGACTGGATACACAATTGTATGCGAATGTTGATTATAATCAACGGGTACGACTGAACTGGATACAAGCATGGCTACGTCAACAAACGAATTCATTGATGATGAGTTTGAGTTCGTATGGGACTTTAATGAATATTTAAAGTATGTTTGACAATAAACTTCGAGGATATGTATGGAATTTTTAGATATTAGATTTATGGCTTCGTCGATGCAGATTACAATGATAGAAGGCCTCAATGTATACGCAACTTTCCAATGTGCGAAATTGCAGGTTTTATAAGGGTTGATCTGTAATCTCTGATCTGTCCATATTTTTTCAGACGAGCTCACAGGACGTGCCTGTTGTGCACGATCAACAACAGAGCGCAAGCGCAGACGAATAACAGCTCATGGGGTCCTAATAGTGCTCTGGGCAAACGCATTTGGTATTTCTGCCGAAACTTGGATAAAAAGTATTGGAAGATGAGTCTCTCAACTATTCGATACGCAAGAGCTTGTGTGTATGATCCTTTTTGAATCGAGGCAACTACTTACAGAGAGTTGTTGTTGCCGGGGTTTCAACACGTTTAAAGCGGCTTTCGTAATTTCTAGTGGTCGTATAACAATTTAGTTTACCAATATGATCTATCATTGATCAATGCTGTCTGATGTGTGTCATACCATTGTAAGCCGTTTTTCACACTCTGATTGACTGCGGATTGTTCCGATTGTACCTGATCAAGGATGGGTCACGGTGGGTGTAGGTCAACCAGGGGTCTTACTCTTCTAGGCACCTGATCCCACCTCCGGTGTGTACAGGGGTCCGTGATTGTCCAACTTTAGGTTTGTATTATATTTGAGGATTACGAGATGAACTGTTCGTTATTTTTGCCTTACATCATGGGGTGCTATTTTCACTCGCGACGTAAAAATGGCTTCGTGCGTAATTTGATGCCTACAAGCCACAATGAGTCCAGTTTTGCCGTAAAACTAGTGCGCAAAAATACCGTCACAAAAGTGATAGACCCACCAAAGCAATTTGCTCAGCATGCAACCTGCCATATCTTTAATTTTCTAGTGCCAACACGTGACGATTATGATAAAAATCCACACAAACATTGATCATTTGGAACAGAACGTCTAAAATCGTAGTCCAAATGTTATGGGTGCTTCTAGACTGTGTTGTCTTGATCTAGATGCTTAATGATTACGAAATTATTCATGCATCCATCCAGGATTTTCTATTGAAAATGATATCATTTATAATATTTTAGACAAGTGAACTCCTATTATACATTCGACTTTATCAGACATAATAGCCATCCTCGTAAATAAAGGATGAAGAGCCAATTACGATCATTAAGCTATCAAGATGGAAGACACGACAGCATCGTAATTACATAGCGAATAATAACAGATATAATCATATACGGTACAAATTTATATGCACCAGATGCGTTTCAGGTATTCAAAGATCTATTTAATTTGGTATTTCGTCCGTTTCACGATGTTATCACGATTTAGTCTGCCGATACCAATTGTAAAACCGTTATTTATACACTGATTTTGACGACTGATTATTCCACTTACCTGATCAATGATACCAGAGAACGGCGGGTTTGCATATCGAATGTTAGGGTATTAAATCCAGTTGTAAATCAGGGCTCATTTATTAACGGTAAACTAAACTACTTTATAGTTTCTATCACCTTTTGCAAATATATGAGACATGTTTGATTTTATTTGTCATGATGCTGAGAATATCACCATGACATCACAATGAGATCGCTTTATTGGTAATGGTTTCGTTTGATAACACGTATTATATCAGCGAATATTACACAGACATGATGCAATTTTACGCTTCATTGACGTCATGGAAGATACACTTGTTGAGACGAAACTTCGATTCGTCCAAGTATAAACTCAACTACTGGAGTTGCAACGAACGGAGTTGGAACATGTTATGCGTGACGTAGGGACTTTGAACGTGCCTTTTACTAGGGTTTCATAGTAGCCATACCTCGGCCAACACTCGAATATTTTATGTAGTTTCGGATCAGCCGAGGTTGGCAGAATTAGTAGCTATGTGTCGGGTTTTGAATGGTACTACGCATGTTGTCAGTTTTCAATCGATCGATGCGATGGTTCGAATAATATGGGGTAACAAAGAAATGAATACTACGCCACTAACTCGCGTACCAACATAAGTCGCCTAGATGATTGTTGATTACACTTGAAAAAGTAAGTTTTCTATTGCAAATAATAATTGTTTTAAATGTTGAAAGGCAGCTACAATCATGTTTAAATGAAGTTTGTGAGCATTCCTGTTCATTGACGACGGGCAAGTCCTGCACATTGAATTGACAAAGGTCACGCCTCTAAGGTATGTAAAGTATCAAAAGTTTCTACCGATCTTAGTTTTGCATATCTTTATTTGATAACAGGATAACATCTACCAGTATATATATATCATTCAGCATATTATGGATAGCTTATGGACGTTCAGTTATGTATTGTGATATTATCATTAGATTTAAACAACAGTCGTGGATAGCTAGTGCTAAAGACCGCAGTGCGGCGTCAAGGCGTATAACTTTACCAATGTTAGATCCGTTTTTCACTGTTTTGACGACTGATTTCCACTTACTGAACAAGATACAGAGCCCACGGTGTGATAATCTAGTGTTAGGAATAATCAATCGAGTGTGTAAATCAGAGCTCATTATAACGGTAACACTGAGCGGGTAAAGTAAATATTCTATAATTCTATCATCTTTTGAAATATATGAGACTGTCGATGTTATTTGTCATGATATCTATTGTGCTAGAAAATCAAATACATGACAATGAGACCGCTTATGTTGATGGTTTTCTTTTTGACGCACGTAATATATCCGGAAATTAACAGACATATTGCAAATTTACCAGTTCATGACGTCATGGAGATGAAACTGTTTGGACGACTCGATTCGTCCCAAGTATGACTCAACACCTGGAGTTGGCAACCGAACGAGTATGAACAACTGTTATGTGACATAGTGGTGCTTTGAACGTTCCTTTTACGAGGTTAGCAAAGTAGCAATCA
>CAJDSM010017963.1:22656-39793 GCA_903981925.1 Ostrea lurida
TCTAACTTGTTGTTGCATCAAAAGTGTGCAGTGAATGTGAATCGGAATGTTTACAGATCATTTAAAGCATGTTATAGGCATTTTTATTTCGATACATGTTTTACTTGCATTATTCTTTTTTATCATTTTGCATCGTAAATTCTTCTATCGCAAACAGGGATGCATTCTATGATAGCTAGAATAGGGAGTCAATCATATGTTTGAAATAGGCGTATGCCTACAAGAGTGTATCTGCTCCGAAAAACAATTTTTCATTTTTTCACACAAGGTAGCGATTGCTATGGCGGATTAAGATTACTCTATTTTAATACATCCATTGTTACAGGCCAAACCATTTTAATTTATATTGTGTCTGTCTTGTTTCCTTTTACTCTCATATGTTACTCTTCACAATTAGACAGACTAGCTTCAAATATAAGTCTTCACTGTTAACAGTTTTCAAGGTCATATTGAATTTTTCCTGTATGGATGATACTTGCATATTTCTTTAGTCCTCTACAGTAAGCAAATGTACAAACAGTCGTGACCACGGGCGCAAGTTGTGACGTTTTTCTTCATTGAAATCTTCTACCTTGGATCTGTGTGCGCCATTTCATCAAAAGTACTTAGGCCATTGCGGCATATTCTATTAACCAGTGTACTTTTATAGAAATGCGTGCTTTTTTGAGAATTTTGCATCTCCTTTTTATATAATTGAAATATTGACTGTCTGTCATATGTATATATGCCGACATAAATATTTGTTGAATGCAAATACTTGTATTTTTGCAGCTGAATACGCACAGTTTGTGGCATTTCCTTCATCATTAAAGGAAACGTCGTTAGTTCTATTGATTAGTTGATTATGACTTTGCAATTGCTAGTATCGCACCAACAGTTTTAAATTTTCTTCTGTGTAAATGAAGTATTCAGGCAATACAAGAGAGATGTGTTCATTAGAAAGTGTATACATTGTTAAAATCTGCAAAACATTGACTTGATACATGTATTAGTGTGTGAATATTTAGAGAACAAAGGGAGACACTTAGGCATTAAAATCAAAGTTTCCATCGCATCTTTTTTTTTTTTAATTTTCCTTATGTTGACCTTAAAGGGGCATGGACACGTTGAGCTAAAAATGTTCGAATTTTATCTTTCCATTTTTAATGTTTACGATGCTATTTATGTATTGTTCTAATGGTCAGCAAAATTTGAAGTCCATTTATTGTGTTTCAAGTGAGATACAGAATTAAACATTATTTGCAATGTAAACAAGGCCCGAGTCTTGTTTACATTTACATAAAAGATTGCTTCACAAAAAAACCATGTTTAAAAACAAAATAGATATGGAGAAACACGAGAACTATTAATTGTTTCAGAATGAACTTGTAATTTGAAAAATCTGCTTAAATGGAAGTATACTAACAATTCAATATAGGTAAACAAAACATGGCTCGAGGCTTGTTTACATCAGCGAAGAATTGTAATGCTGTATCTCACTTGCAACTCAACAAATGACATTCAAATTTTGCCGACCATTAGAAATACCATAAGGAGCATTGTAACATTAAAATGAAAAATCTAAAATGTAAACATTTTTAGCTCAAACGTATCCATGCCCCTTTAACAAGCATGTACATGTGTTGATTTGTCAAATGTTAAATCGATTGATTCCAATCATTTTATTGAGATAAGAGAACCCATGACTTGAGAAAAGTGAAGCAGACTACCATTCAAAAACTTGTGGGGTATGATAAACAACACAGTTGTAGGGTTATTTTTACATGCAAGAAGCAGAAAAAACCCAGAACAGTAAATGGTGGTAATGTCGCATAGAAAAATTGTGGGAACTGGGGAAGCCGACCAGTGAGTCCAGTTTAACTACACACGTAGGGACACCGGGGGCTATGTGTAACATAGATACCCAACTAACGAGTCCCCGCGTTAAGTGGAGGCTATGCCTGCCTTCTCGCTGTCCCTAAGTGCTACTGGTTTGAAAAGCATGGACAGGCAAAAGAGTTGCCGCCTTACTAGCCTGACGCATCACCAGACTGTAGCATCCCGCTCCTTACCGGTGGTTAGGTTACATCGATTGATTGAATCATTATATTTCTTAAGAACATCAAAGAAATTTGTTTCGGTTACTTCGAACCCCGTTTATTTCCTACTTGTGTAACCAATAGCCCAAAACATTTTAGAGAATTATTATGGATAAATACCCCGTTTAGTTGAAATATTATTCTAAAGGTTTGACAATCAATAAACTACAGCATTCAATTCAATTTGCTCCCACTCCCCACCTTCGCCACTTAATTTTAAAAAAGGATCCAGACTAGGGTTTTTTTAAATAGCATTTTCAATATTACAGTTTATTTCACCTGAAGAAAATTACAAATTTTAATTTCCATTATGTTATTCTTTTTGTTATAAATTAAGACTGATACACAATTTGTACGAATATGTTGATTACTTAAAACGGGTATGACTGAGGATACCAAGCATGGCTACGTCAACAAACGAAATCATTTGAAGCTGTGAGTTTGAGTCGTATGGGACTTTAATGAATTTTTAAAGTATGTTTGAACAATAACTCGAGGATATGTATGGAATTTCTAGATATTAGATTTATGGCTCGTCGATGCAGGATTACAATGATAGAAGGCCTCAATTATACGCAACTTTCCATGTGCTGAAAATTGCAGGTTTTTATAAGGGGTTGATCTGTAGATCTCTGATCTGTCCCATTATTTTTTCAGACAGCTACACATTGACGTGCCTGTTAGTGCACCGATTCAACAAACATGAGCGCAAGCGCAGACGAATAACAGCTCATGGGGGTCCTAAGATAGTGCTTCTGGCAAAACGCATTTGGTTCATTTCTGCCGAAACTTTGAATAAAAAGTATTGGAATGATGAGTCTCTCAACTTATTCGATACGCAAGAGCTTGTTCTGTGTATGATCCGTTTTTGAATCGAGGCAAGCTACTTACAGAGAAGTTGTTGTTGCAGGGGTTTCAACAGTCACGTTTAAAGGCGGCATTTCGGAATTTCTATGGTCGTTATAACAATTTAGTTTACCAATATGATCTATCATTGAGTCAAATGCTGTCTGATGTGTGTCATAGCCATTGTTAAGCCGTTTTTCACACACTGATTTGACTGCGGATTGTTCCGTTTACCTGATCAAGACGATGGGTTCACGGTGGGTGTGACGGTCAACAGGGGATGCTTACTCTTCCTAGGCACCTGATCCCACCTCCGGTGTGTACAGGGGTCCGTGATTGTCCAACTTTAGGTTTTGTATTATATTTAGGAATTACGAGATTGATCACTGTTCGTTATTTTTGCCTTTACATCATGGGGTGCATATTTTCACTCGGACGGTAAAAGATGGGCTTCGTGCGGTGAATTTGCATGCCTACAAGCCCACAATGAGTCCAGTTTTGGCCGTAAAACTATCGCAAAAAATACCGTCACAAAAGTGATAGACCCTACACCAAAGCAATTATGCTCAGCAATGCAACACTCCTGATATCTTTAATTTTTCTAGTGCCACACACGCTGACGATTATGATAAAAATCCACACAAAACATTGATTCATTTGTGAACAGAAGCAGTCTCAAAATCGTAATTGCCAATGTTTATGGTGTCTTCTAGACTGTGTTTCTTGATCTAGATGCTTAATGATTACGAAAAGTTATCATGGCATCCAATCCAGGATTTTCCTATTGAAAATGATTATCATTTATAATTATTTTAGACAAGTGACATCCTATTATACATTGCTGACTTTATCAGACATAATAGCCATCCTCAGTAAATAAAGGATGAAGAGCCAATTTATGCGATAATTAAGCTATCAAGATGTGAGACAACGACAGCATCGTAATTTACATAGCGAATAATTAACAGTATATAAATCATATACGGTACCAAATTTTATGCACCAGATGCGTTTCAGGTATTCAAGAGTCTCATTTAATGTTGGTATTTCGTACGTTCTACGATCGTTATCACGATTTAGTTTGCCGATACCAATTGTAAAACCGTTATTTATACACTGATTTTGACGACTGATTATTCCACTTACCTGATCAAGATACAGAGGAACCGGCGGGTTTGCATAATCGAATGTTAGGGTAATTTAAATCTAGTTTGTAAATCAGGGCTCATTTATTAACGGTAACACTTAAACTACTTCTATAAGTTTCTATCATCCTTTTGAAATATATGAGACTGTTTGATTTTTATTTGTCATTGATGCTGAGAATATCACCATGACATCACAATGAGATCGCTTTATTGGTTAATGGTTTTCGTTTTTGATAACACGTAATTAGTAGTCCGGAATATTACACAGACATGATTGCAAATTTTACAGCTTCATGACGTCATGGAGATAACTGTTTGGACGACTTCGATTCGTACCCAAGTATAAACTCAAACTACCTGGAGTTGCAACCGAACGGAGTTTGGAACAACTGTTATGTGACGTAGCGTGACTTTTGAACGTTGCCTTTTACTAGGGTTATCATAGTAGCCATCACTCGGCCAACCTCGGAATATTTTATGTAGGTTTCGGAATCAGCCGAGGTTGGCAGAATGTAGTAGCTATGTGTCGGTTTTGTAATGGTACTACGCATGTGTCAGTTTTCAATCGATCGATGCGATTGGTTGGAATAATATATATGGGGGTAACAAAGAAATTGAATACCTACGCCACTTAACTGCGCGTACCAACCGATAAGTCGCCTAACTGATTGTTAGTTACACTTGACAAGTAAGTTTTCTATTGCAAAAAGTAAGTTGTTTAAATGTTGCATAAGGCAGTCAAGTTCCATGTTTAAGATGAAGTTTTGTGACATTCCTTCATTGGACGACGGGCCAAAGTCCTGCACATGACATTGGACAAAGTACGCCTCAATGTATTAAAGTATCAAAAGTTTCTACCGACTTAGTCTTTCATAATCTTTATTTTGATAACAGATTTCAACATCTATCCAGATATAATATCATTCAGCATATTATGGATAGCTATAGGACGTTCAGTTATGTATTGTGATATTATCATTAGATTTAAACAACAGTCGTGATAGTCTAGTGCTAAAAGACCCCAGTGCGGCGTCATAAGGCGTTATAAATTTACCAATTGTTAGACCGTTCTTTATACACTGATTTTGACGACTGATTACTCCACTTACCTGAACAAGATACAGAGCCCCCGACGGGTGTGTATAATCTAGTGTTAGGATAATTCAAATCGAGTGTGTAAATCAGAGCTCATTTATTAACGGTAACACTGAGCGGGTAAAAGTAAAGTACTTCTATAAGTTTCTATCATCTTTTTGAAATATATGAGACTGTTCGATTGTTATTTGTCATTGATATCTATTGTGCTGAGAATATCATAATTACATGACAATGAGACCGCTTTATTAGTTGATGGTTTTCTTTTTTGACAGCACGTAATTATTAGTCCGGAATATTACACAGACATGATTGCAAATTTTACAGCTTCATGACGTCATGGAGATAACTGTTTGGACGACTTCGATTCGTACCCAAGTATGAACTCAAACTACCTGGAGTTGCAACCGAACGGAGTATGGAACAACTGTTATGTGACATAGTGTGACCTTTGAACGTTGCCTTTTACGAGGGTTAGCATAGTAGCAATCACTCAGCCAACCTCGGAATATTTTATGTAGGTCTCGGAATCAGCCGAGGTTGGCAGAATGTAGTAGCAATGTGTCGGTTTTGTAATGGTACTGCGCATGTGTCAGTTTTCAATCGATCGATGCGATTGGTTGGAATAATGTATATGGGGGTAACAAAGAAGATTGGAATACTTACGCTACTAACAGAAGTCGCACTGGGTGATTATTGATTTACAATTGAAAAAAAAGTAAGTTTTCTATTGCACATAATTTGTTTGAAATGTTGAAAGGCAGCTACAATTCAATGTTTAAATGAGTTTGTGAGCATTTCTGTTCATGAACGACGGGCCAAGTCCTGCCATTGACATTTACAAAGGTCACGCCTCTAAAGTGTATGTAAAGTATCCAAAAAGTTTTCTTACCGACTTAGTTTCCATTTTTTATTTTGATAACATTGGATTAACATGTACCAATAGTATAACTTGTATTATTATATCATTCAGCATATATGGAACTTAGACGTCAGTTATGTATTTTGATATTATCATGTGATTTAAACAACAGTCGTGATAGTCTAGTACTCAAAGATCACAGTGCCGCTTCATAAGGCGTCATCAATATCATTTAAAAGGGATATCTATTGTACTCTAAATCCCAGGTAGGATTCTTTCCTACCACTTAGTGCAAATTTGTTTCTTCGTGAATTTTCAGATAATGTGAACAATCTAAATGATCGTAGATCTATCCCCTACAGAATTTTCACTTGGAAAAGTGGATGTTTCAGGTCAGGTTAAATTATTTTTTGAGTTTTAATAGTCTTTAAAGGTGTATTTTGGTGTAACACATCATTTTAAAGTAAGGTTATATCTTTTGAGATTAAGTTTAGAGAAACAGATCGTATGGTGTTTTTATATGCAAACTGGTTGAGAGGCCTGTTGGTTAAAGAGGTGCATAATGCGCAACACTGAATGACAACGATACACAATACATTTTAGGCATTTAAACATTTCTATCGGTAGTATCATACATTCAAGAATATAAAGTAAGATATTAACGATTTAGATATCATGAATTTATTTCAACATGTGATCTTATTCTTATTTTTAAAAAAAAGGCAAAATAATCATAATTGGTTTATCGGTACAACCACGTATCATACGTAGATTAAAATTCATGGATTTTACGGACATCCTCATTCGTTGCATTGATTTCTCGGGATCATTGCACTGCAGTGTATCTTTGTTTCTTTACAGATGCTTCTGTTCGTCTTTTTTTTAAAGTTTTTTTTTAAAGTTTTGTAGAAGCCTTGATGACTAGAACCGATTACTCGTCCAATCATTAGATAAACTACTAACAAAAGATCTAAACTTTCTTGCATACACAACATTTAGATACATCTTGTGTAAAACAGAAGTGATATTGGTCTTTGTGTGGGAAACAATATTTGTTTAACATCCTAGAGACTGTAGAAAAATATTCTTTTAATATTTTACAGTTTAAATCATGGAAGACAGGGCTATATTTTCCAAAGAAGAGAGGAATTTTTGGATATTAGATGTTTTGATTAAACATGTTGCGCCCCTCCAGCCTATAAGAAAGCGCTTTGGACGTTATCGTCCACCAAAAGATTTAGCCGCATACCTAAACAGTAATGCCACGATACTGCAGACTCTCTGCAGCAAAAAAGTCATAAATGGATATCAACAAAACATTCTCCTTCGCGTACCAGGCGTGAAACTACCTACAATCTCGGCACCATCTACTTCTGGAAAGAAAGGTTTGTAACTACCCTCTGAAGAGAAAGGTTTAGTTATTCCACATGACAGGATATACGGTTTTCTGCCCGAAATACGGAAATAGAACTATTCTTAAATACGTTTCCCGATGCATTTTACCCAAACCAAATCGTCAATCTATAATCATCAACTGATGCCATTTCACGGGATTCAGAGGCATTATTAGATAGATCATTCTATGCAAGCGTTAAAGGCATAGTTATTCAATAAAGGTGATTCCATCTGTCAAGTATATGATATTTTCAATTTTCTGCATGACAACCATTCAAATGATACAGTTGGATACCGAAATAATTTTCGGTTGTTGGGTGCAAAAATATGGGTAAAATATGTGGGTAAAAATATCGGGGCGCATACTAGTATCCTTACTTGTTCAGGTAATTAATTTTGACTTATGAGATGCATCACTGTTCGTTATATGTGCCTTTACACTTTAAAAGAATTCGAGATTTTGTTTTCGATCTTCATATTCAAACCAGAAAAAGGACTATGCTATAACTTTCCTTTCTTTCACTTGATTTTAATGTCTTTATACGTCTTTGTAAATGCTCAGGCCTCATCATCACCACCATCATCATCATCATCATCTCTCTCTCTCTCTCATCATCTCATCATCTTCTCTCTTCTCTCTCTCTCTCTCTCTCTCTCTCTCTCTCTCTCTCTCTCTCTCTCTCTCTCTCTCTCTCTCTCTCTCTCTCTCTCTCTCTCTTAAGATTATCATGGTGATATTTATCTGTACATGCAGATAATGTATCTGTTAATGCAGATAATGGAGGAATATTTTGTTACTTTATATAATAGTAATAAAATGCTAGTATATAATTCTTCAGCTGCTTCTTCGGAAGACTTTGATCTAACCTTGATGATTTGCCTTCTTCGAAATCTAAACCTTGTACCGGAGCCTCCCACCGGATGGGACCAACTTCCTCCAGACAGTGACAACTCCCTGGGAGCGAACCTGACCAGAATTAAAGTGTACAGAAACAAGCTATCTCATCCATCAAAGAGTCGAATCA
Source organism: Ostrea lurida (assembly GCA_903981925.1). NCBI lineage: Eukaryota > Metazoa > Mollusca > Bivalvia > Ostreida > Ostreidae > Ostrea > Ostrea lurida. Next base: position 31,106 of record CAJDSM010017963.1, read on the forward strand.
CAGATCATTTGTTTAAAAAGATCTGGACCACTTTAAAAACGGTATGTAACTACATGTAAAAGTATGCCTAAAACAAAATGTAGGATAAAACATCAATACTGTGAAATATGTTATTGTCATTGATGACATTTCTTCCATTCTTAATGGAATATACACTTCAGAGAATCATATACGAATATACGAGAAAGAGAAAATTACTCCTGTCGCCAAAAGAAGTTTCATGTGGTGATATTCACGTGCTTGGAAAGTTTGCTAGAATTTATGAAACAAAGTATGCATTGAGTATAGATGAATGTCAATCATTTTGACAAGCAATGAATGATAATAGTGTGTACATGTCTTGATTTATGAATAAGCTTTAAGAATTTTTATATGGAAATTCAGTATTAGGTAATTAAATGGACTATTTTCGTATCTGATGTATTAGGATATATCATAATTAATATTTTGTACCGAGCATGTAAACATTATATACATACATCCCCAGTACAATCCCGTAGCAAGCCAGGCTCGAATAGGTTCCTAACCCTTCTTGCTTGTCGTAAGAGGCGACTAAATGGGGGCGGTCCTTCAGATAAGATTGCAAAACGAGGTCCCGTGTCACAGCAGGTATGGCACGATAAAAATCTATCCCTGTTCAAAGGCCATGAGCGCCGAGCAAAGGCCTAAATTTCCCAGCCCTTCAAGGTAATAGTGACGTCTCCATATAAGTGAAAAACTCGCGAGCGGGACGTAAAACAATTTGTAATCAATATACATGCCAATCAATTCCAGTAGAAAATGGACTATACAACAGCCAGACAATGGATTACTTTTACTTGTGATACACCAGAAAAATGCAAGAGCTACATGTATAAAACTGATATTTTGGTTTATTAAAGGTTTTAAGCGAGATTAGTGAAGGGGAAACCGATCAGATGGTGCATGAGGTTGAAACATTTGACTTTGAGGGCTCCAACAGAGAACAGCTTTTATGTAAAATACAACAAGGTTTACATGCAATACATAATGAGCTGCAATTTCATCGTAATCTGAAAGGTAAATATATTTTGGTTAAAGTGGAGGCCTTACATAATTGAATTTGGAAGTAGAAGGGCATATACCTTGGCATTCAGTAGATATACCGATGTATTTTGTGTAAATATGCTGTAAGTTGTAAGGATACCTTAAGATTTCGAGGTTTTGGTAAGACTGATTTTTTAATCATATTTAATTAGAAATTAATATGGTTGGTGATATTCAATAGCATCTCCCCTAGTTATTTTTTTTCACATGCAACGTTTGATTTTCATGCGATTAAGAGGTAGATGTTAGAATCACGTCAATGGACGATGACGATCATTCTAGAACTGTATATCTAATACACATGTTTATAATAAAATGCAAAAAAGACTTAAAGGATAAAGTATTGCAAGTATAGCCCAATGACATTACACCTTTCGCATATTGGATCATTATAGTCTAAGACCACATGAGTTTCAACAATGCCATCTTGTTCTTTTAATCGCTTATGCACAATCATTGATCTTTGAATCTACTTACATGTAGAAGTGTAAGGAAATAGTAGCATACACTTTCATAAAAAGTTTTTTGCTACAATGAAAACAATATTTTGACCGTTTTCTAAATATGTTCTTTGTACTACTTTAGAAAATACAACAAATGTATTAAAAGAATGGAAGTCAGAACTCGAAATCTTCTACAAAACCAGGGGTACGTCGGAAGTATTGGACAAAATTCGGGACTAACAAACACAGTAATGATAATTGGAAACTCTGGTGCTGGAAAGTCAACAACAATGAAGTATGTATCCCTTCAACTTGAAGCTGAAGGGTATGAAATAATTCCGGTAAGCTCGGCCAATGACATCCCATTCCAGAGATTCAGTGACCGGAAACAGTTATTTGTTATTGATGATATCTTTGGTAAATATCGTTTGGATAGTATGGTGTTTGAGTTGTGGAGAAGACTGGACGAACGTCTTGGTGTTATATTTAGGGACAACAATGCAAAGCTGCTGTGTACATTGCGACGACAGTTGCAAAACGATATCAATCAGTTTTCATATGAAACATTTTTTGATGCAAATGTTGTTGATTTTGATTCATCTGATTTAGCCCTGTCTGAAATCGAAAAGAAGGGAATGCTTGAAAATCACTTGTTACATCGGAACATAGATATAGCATTTGATGATGTCTCAATGCAAAGAATATGTAGCTGCAACTTTGCATTCCCATTACAATGTAAATTGTTTTCCTCAAATCCCCATTTCTTGGAGAAAAGGGCAAACTTTTTCACCTCTCCGTCAAAAATTCTTAAAGAAGAATTAAATCACTTACAAAAAGCAAACAAGGAGGTGTATTGTGCTTTAGTGTTAAATATCATGTTTGATTGTGAAGAATTGGCCAAAATTTATGATACCTCATGTAAAATCAACAGAAGAGATAATTACACCATGGTTTTAGAGGAATGCGAAGTTAGTGATTTAATCTCAAGGAAAACCCTGTATAAACGTTTGCATTCTACGGCAGGTGTTTTTGTTCGGCCACATAATCCTTTCGAATTCATTCATGATAATATCGAAGAAGCAGTTGCTTGTCATTTTGGATCCTCTTTTCCAAAAGCAATGATTCGGTGTTGTAAACGAAAATTTCTGAGAGAACGGATACAAATTCAAAGGAGTGCAACTGATGACGAAAATATCTTAAAAATCGAACAATCATCATTTGATGCCTTGTCTACGAGAGTCTTATATGAGATTATGGATGGGAAATTCCATGATGTTCTTTTGAGTGAACCATTACAAAATAGAGGTTTCATAGAACATTTTATATCATACCTAGAAAAATGCAAAATTCCTCTAAAGCGTTTGGAACGCATAAACTGTACAGCGGTTTTATTTACTTCCTACCTGCAAGCGGGAAAAGAATCCAAGGAACGTCAATAACATGAACAGACTAGCTCTAATTGACATTCTGCAGGACAAAAAGGACAGTCACTTGGGTAGCTGCAACAGGCAGTTGTTTGCTATTTCGTCACATGTTTGAAAGATCGAATGGCATTGCTATACGATTACTCGAAAAATACACATTTATCAATGAGCTTTTGCATATAGCCGTATTAGGTGAGAGCATTGATATCATAAGATTGCTGATCCGAAAGGGAGCAAAGGTCAATTCCTGCGACAAAAGGGGGCATTTCCATTGTTATGTAAAATTGCAGGAACGAATCACTGTTATAATTGCGCAACTCCTACTAGAAGAAGGAGCTGATAAAGATCAGCAGGATGATGTTCTGGGATGGACGGCTTGCCATGTAGCTTCATGGTTTAATGAAGTGGAAATGTTGGAATTGCTGTTAAGTAGAGGATGTGACTTTGATATTGTAGATTTCAGTTTGCAGGTACCTCTTGTTGTAGCAGTACGGAGGAACAACGAGCAAGCCGTGTCTGCTTTGTTGGGTTATGGTGCTTTTATTCCTGACAAAATCCTTACTTTAGATTTGCCATTCACATCTTCAACTATGTTGCAAGAAGCTTTGCACAATAATAATTCTAAGATAGTTGAAATGCTCTTAAATTCAGGCAAGGCTTCAAATGCCATTCGTGTATCATTCCCTTTGTCATTTCCAAAGAACAGTGTATTGAAGGAAATGGCGGAATTATTTTTGAAAGACCTTGGAATTAGTAATTCAAAGAGTTCTCTATGGAATGATTTTGTTAAAGTTTGCAGCGCTATTCATAAAGGTGACACGCGTATGCTTCATGCAATATTCAACAAAAGCGAGGTGATTCGTTATTCCATACTCAGGGGTACAGATGTCAGTCGGCAAAGAAGGCGTTTGTTAGCAAACTTCAATCAAAACTATCTTCTCTTTTCTCCGCTTCATTTTGCTGCTTTGTGTGATAATTTCAATGCAGCAATAGCATTGCTGAACTACGGAGCAAAGCCATTAAAAAAAGATACGTATGGTAGAACAGCACTTCATATAGCAAACAGTAAAGCTATGCTTGAAGTTCTGTTAAGCAAGGAAACCTCAACGACTGTTAAGAATAAAGAGCCTTTCCAATGTAAAATTAGGAAGGTTTTAATCAACATCTTCACCTTCAAATTTATTTCAATGATATTTACCAGTTTTATGAACAAAGATGCAGATTTGAATATCAATATCAAAGACAATGCTGGAAAACGCCGGCTACATTCCATTGTTGTAAGGGTAGGGATTTCAAGAGATGTTTGGATGCTGGGGAAACATTGGATCGAGCATGGCGCCATATCCATGCATACGATTGCGATTAATGGATATTTTACCATTGATCATTTTCAGATCTGTTTTCACCAGTTTAGATGAATGATGAGATCGAGAAAAGGACGCCTACGGAATGCAACAGAACAAAAAAATACATAAAAAAAGAAATGGTATAATTTCACAAAGTTTGATTATTATTTTCATTACCTGCTACTTGTGTTTTGTATACTGCTGCAAGAGGCGTTGCGATGGCTGTGATCTGAAAACATGTACATGTAGTGATTCCTTTTCGTATGGTTGTTGGGCTATTACAATTTCGCTACATGTAGTTATTTCCAATTAGTCACTTCTATTCATTTTACATTCATTACATTCTTCAATTAGGCCCTGGTGATTGACGATGCTTGCTGGGACGAGGAGATATGGCAGTATGACGAATCTGGCATGTATTCTGAACAAACTTCTTTAATTCTCGAAGAAGATAATCATTGTATATGACAGTCAGACCATACATTTCCAAGCACCCACAGGACATGCAATTTTCAATCTATACTGTGTATGTCTTTGCTGATTTTCTGTTTGTCATTTCATATTCCATTGTGTACGTTTTTCGCAAAATACCAAGCGTTAACTGCTTGTCGGTGTTTAAGGGTGACTCGTTATGCTTTAGGTGTGATGTACTTGCACTTTTCTTCAGTGCCATCCACGAGAGCAAATTAATACGTTCATCTCGACCACGAGAACTGAGCTTTGACAGATTTTCCTATTCTTGACAATAAAAGTTTTACGTGTTATCTATATATGCGTTATTTCATGAGTTCGATTTCTGAATCCATTGTTTTATTTAATCTTTTTCAACCGGTTGTATTGGTAAGGAAGCTGCAGTCTGCCATTGTATTATAGGCATTGTTCTATTTTTTCAAATTGAAAAGTATTGATTTACCCGTCACAATTTTGTTTGCAACATATATCGTATGTAGATTATACTACATTATGATTCATGGTTGATATATATTGTAAGCTCCAAGCTGAATGTAAATAGAGTTAGACTCTTTAAAAATAACAATGAATTGTCAGTCAAGTAGGAAACTAACAAGTATACTAGTAGTTACATGTACTATTATTTTTTTTAGATTTCCGTATACTTCCATGAATACTACTTCAGTTTGTCAGTGACATTATTAAGTATTGAGTTATATAAGGGTACATGTATTAGATTGCATGAATAATGTGGATGTGATTTACCGAAATATAAATGCAAAAGATGTACTTATGAAAATATGGTATATGAATTTCAGTAAGGGTACAATTAAAAGTGTCAAATTTTTCTTCTAAGATGTGATTTAGTGTTTGTGTACATCTATCGTTTAATGGAAAAGTATTCTGAGAAGGAATTTGACGAGAGTATTGGAAGCCTCTAGATCGAGCAAAGATTCCCAGTTGGCGAAAATTATAGATGGAAAAGTATGTAATAATAATAATGTCCATTTGTATATCTTCAAATTGGAACAGGACAAATATACACTGTAATACATGTTGGGAACAAAACTGTATGCGTTTCAGAATAATCCGATACTTGTGTCGATTATTTAAATTCGTTTCTGTGTTGACAGATGCATCGGGTCTCTGGTTTCAGCCTACCTGTAGAATCTTCATCTAATCTCATTTTTATGCACCCACTTCTAACCTCTCTTAAAATGTAGAAGAGCAGTTTTAAAGACGTTCTAAGTACTAGAGCAGTTCTGCATGAACTGCTCGTAAGAGCTGTTCCACGACCTGACTTAAGTAACTCTGCTTGACATGCTTCTAGGAATAATGACTGTAATTCACCAGACCGAGGGAAAAGGAAATAATTGCCAAATCGCAAATGAAAAGTCTAACAAGAGATAAATATATGAATAAAACTTCGCTTTAAGCAATGTGAAAAAGACTGAAAGGTCTGTAAATAGGTTTCACAGCCGATTGTTATAAGCCGTATTTTCACACCACTTAATATTAGACTTACGGATGCTCCATTTTACGCTGATGCAAGAGCTATGTGCGCTTACGGCGAGTGTGACCGGTCAACAGGAGGATGTTTACTTCCTTCCTAGGCACCTGATATCCCACCTCTGGTGTGCTTCCAGGGTCCGTGTTGCCAAAGCACTTGGTTTTTGTATTCTTTTTGGACTTACGAGTTTGATCACTGTTACGTTATCTTTGGCTTTACATAAGTAAAGAATATCATTTTGTAAGCGTATCGAAGCTGAACGCTTTCAAAATAATAAAGTAAAATCAATAAAGTCAGTAATATTTCAGATTGAACTTCATGATTTCTGAATATTTAATTCTATCTAATCTTATCTCAAACGAAAGGACAGGTTGGCTTGCTAAACACGTTTCATTTCCTGATGTATTTCTCTGATGTAACCCATTAAACACCTGTTAGGCCCTGGTCACTCCAGGTAAATAACACCTGTTTGGTTACGTTCTGCCTAATCAGTAACGTGACGATGCACGAAATTGGGTCTATATAGCCAATTTACAGGTTATTGGCTTAAATTTATGTGTAAATTGTTGGTTTTTGTTATAACGAGGGTAATAATATCCCATAAACATTATGCCAGGTGGTTGGAACATAGGTACTGCAGCATTTTCACTGACACTTGACCATTCACGTGGGAATTTAAAATGAGCGTGACAGGTTTTCGAGCACACCTAAAAATCGATTAAGTGATATATAACACAAAAGCTGTTCTAATTCTTGTGACCGGAGCTGATTAAGAAAGAACAAATCAAATGTTTACAATAGTCACTCGACTATCAAAAATCGTCGCTGAAAGCAGCACTTGCGACAACGATATAATTCTGAACATCCGATTGTCGCTATACTTATTCCGAAATAGTATAATTCACTGACGGTTTTAAGTTTTTATATTACTGAAGGGAACTTACTCCATTCTTCAGATCAACATCGTGAACAAGACAATAACTCATACTCAGATAGAGACTGCAAACTACATGTAGATGCTATCACTATACTGATCACTAGAATAAGCTAACTTGCAATTTAGAGGCACTGCGTTTTGTTTTTGTACTCTCAGGAAAGCGTCTCATACCTGAGAAAATAGCGATTCATAATATCTGTACCCTAGGTCTGTTATGACGAAACAACCAGGAGTTCCTAGAGTGTGGGTAAAAAACTCTCGTGTCCAGAATAGTTCAAATAATGATTATACTTGATCGTGTACTGCCGATTCAATTGATAATCAATAGAGTAAATTATTTGTCGATTTTTACAACGACCTAGAAACAAATATAGAGCTGATTCTATATGCCCCGACGTTACTTAGAACAGCGCTTAATCTGCTATGACCGCTTTACCGCTGCTCGTAGGTAACTTTAGCGACCAAGTCTATGACTGCTTAATGTCTGCTCTTGAGTTACCTATAAGTAACAGATCTATGACTGCTTTATGACCACTTACGTCGTTGTTCTAAGTTAACGTTAGGAGCAAGTTTCCATGACTTCTTTCCGATGACTTGTGTGAGAGCAGCGGTAAAAGTAAGGTGCGCATCTGAGTTGCCGGTATAACTATCTAAGGAATTAAGCTACCAAGTTGTGTCCACTATTTTTAAAATTGTACAATACATGTACATTCCTTTCTTAAAAAACAATGGACAAGTGCATTGTTCAAACTATTAGACAACTATTGTGGGAGCTGATCTTTTAGCTGACAGCTAAGCAAAGCACTGCGACTCAGGCGTGGTGGGAACCTAACTAACTGAATGTGGCATGAACCTGACAAGCAAAATTTCGTAAAAACATATCCCGATATTATCGTTTAAATGCTTAACTTTGGAAAAATTTTACTTTTTTATTTTAGCGGAAATGCATATGTTAATTGGAAAACATCAAATAGCCACATAGAGTAAAGGACTGGTAATTTCCCTAGATGTCATACCTATAGTATCCAAAATGAAAAAAAATCCCACGCCAGTACACAAGTAGACTGGATTGTCCTGTTCATGATTCCAGACGCCCCGCTTTGAAAATGTAATCTTGCATGTGGCCATTTATCATTTCGACAGAGTACCATATGAAAAAAGCGAGTACCTAAACCCTGATCTATGAACCTGGAACGTAGTTTACCCAAGATATGAGCAGATAGTATAAGATGACTAGGGCGATTGAGTGATTTGCCCCAAATTTCAAAGAATGAAAATACAGTATTGAATGACAAAAATATCATTAAAGCTAAAGTCAATTGTCGGGATGACAAATTTTACTTATTAATGGAATTTTTTGGAAATAATTTATAAACAAGTACTTGAACTTCTGAAATAGATTTAACCTCTTTGATTTCATCAACCGTGGAATGTGATAATTCACCGGGCCACGGAGAGGTCAACCTCATCAGAAGTCAATAATTTATATAGCCACAAAATGCGAGAATCTCCG
>CAJDSM010017966.1:0-20092 GCA_903981925.1 Ostrea lurida
GTTCGTTTACATTGAGATAGATGTATCTGTTAGTAACAACTATTTCGACACATTACACATACATGTATCTAATAACTTCTCTTGTCAGATAAACGTTCATCCAATATTTTCATGAAATAGACATATGGCATGTAATATGTCCTTCTTTTAAAGGCCTAGTGGGGTTAGCAAATATGCAGACTATAAATTTCAAGTGGAACCATATGAGAATTACATGTTATTAATTATCTGTATCAATTGAACAATTCAGTACACCACATAAGGAGTCAGGAATTCGACGTGCGTCCATGCACTTTAACATATATGCATCATTATAACGATCTAGTTTGCCCATACAACTTAGCTATCTGACGTGTTTCATAGCAATTGTTATGCCGTTCTTTATACTTCGTACTAGGATATTTTATTGAACATAGACTTTAACGGCAAACTAACAACTCGACTTTATGATAAATGGGACAATATCAGCTTCCCCATCGTCAACTTCCCCATATTTATGTAGCAATATTTCATTATCACCTGCTTATGTTATGGTGTATATGTCTCTCAACTTATTCGATATGCAAGAGCTTTTTCTGCTTACAAGTTTTTGAATCGAGGCAAGCTACTTACAAACAAGTTGTTGCAGGGGTTTCAACAATCACATTTAAATGCAGCATTTCGCAAATTCTATGGTCGTTATAACCATTTACATGTAGTTTGGCAGTATGGCCTGCCATTGGTTCATATGCTGTCTGATGTGTTTATGGCAATTGTTGAGCCATTTGTCATACACTGATTTGACTACAGATTGCTCCGTTTATCTGATGAAGACTGTGGTCTCACGGCGGGTGTGACCGGTCGACAGGGTATGCTTACTCCTCAAAGGCACCTGATCCCACCTCTGGTGTATCCCGTGGTCCGTGCTTTCCCAACTCTTGTATTCTATTTAGGACTTAAGATCACTGTTCGTTATCTTTGCATTTATACACAGGTTTTGACTACGGATTACCCCATTTACCTCAACAAGACAATGGGCTCACGGCGGGTGTGACCTATCGACAGGAGATGCTTACTCCTCCTAGTCACCTGATCCCACCTCTGGTGTATCCAGTGGTCCGTGTTTTCCCAACTCTTGTATTCTATTTAGGACTTAAGATCACTGTTCGTTATCTTTGCCTTTTCATGCAATCAAATCAAGATCAATATAGTTACTCATTAATTAAGGCTAGTTTTCGTAAACATGTACATGTAAACAACAAAAGTGTTTAAAGTTATTTATCTAATTTCTCACTTCAGACTAATATAATATGAAAGTTATAACAAATAGGTCATTAAACCCTCCAATCTTAAATGAGGGATACCTCTTATCTGATATAAAGTAAGATGTTTACAGCAAAATAGGGATCAATTTCTTTTTCATTATCTAATATCTCACTGAAATATTACTTCAGGTGGGTTTTTCCCCTTCTAATTATGATACCATGATATTAATTAAGATAATATAAAAAAGTGCTTGTTTATCAAAATGAGCTGACAAGAAATCCTTTCAATATGCGTCCATCTTTTTACCAAAATAAATCACTTCGTATCAAAAAGTCTTTTTTATTTAATGACTGATGTGTCTTTACGTATTAACTGAAAATTAATTCAACGTGTTACACAGTAAATCGTCAGAATGAGCATCAATCAATGAACTAGCAATAGCATGATACATAAATCCAGAGGACTTACAAATATGTTCTAGCATTAAGGAAGACAAAGATCAAAGCCAAGCCTGATCATTGATGATACTTCTAAAGATATGTCCTGGACTTTCCTGTTATATTCATAAAATATCTTGCCATCCGGCAACAGCGGGTCGTCGTTTGTTGTCTACAACCACCGAGATTCCTAACAACAGGATATTGTTGTTAGTCACAACATATTATAGATTTTTCTATGAATCAAAGAAATTGTCTTAATTGAATGTTTTGTTTCCATGTATCAAAGTTTGTTTTGAGTTGTTGTATTGCTGAATTCTAACTATATGATCCATGGATGCCATCAAAAAGTCTAAAGTACATGTAGTATTCTCCGGGAGTATTCTTCATAAATTTTAGCGATAGCATTTCATGGATTATTGATCTTCAAACAAATGTCGTGTAATTAATTATTATAATATTAGTGGTAAATTTAGTAATAATATATTGTGGTAAAATCCTGTTTGAAAGATTTTTCAACGATTATTAGTGGACAACAAATAAACGACACATATTGTCAGTTACGAACATTGACGTCATAATGTAAAACACAGAATACAAAGATGTCAAACAGTACGCGAATAGACTGAGTTACTGAATGCAGAAAAATTCAAACACAAAACTGTACAGTCATTATAAAGAACAGCACACATGCTTCCAAAATAACACAACAAACAACAACGGACGTCAAAAATAAAATACTTGAAACAAGAGGCTTGTTTTAAAATGAACTGGTAGATGTAATCTCTCGCGAGGTCTTTCCACACCCTTTGTCCACTAAAATGTGCCACACCTTCAAATGTTTCTGTGAACAAATATTATATAGTTTTGATGTATATATGATTGCAAATATGATTGATCTTGACAGGAATAATTACACTGCCTCGTGATACAGACGAGTGAGTAGTGAATGGTATTGACATACAATATGTCGAGTATTTGTTCTTATAGGACTGGAATGTCCCGCTTAGTGGTGTGTTACACCCTTGACATTACTGTGAAGAAAAAACACTGACATTACTTAGCGTTCTGTGCTGGTGATACATAAATTAATTCTCCACGTTTAAAAATAAAGCTTAGTAATTTGGTCAAAAATAGATTCTTATACAACGTATAATGAATGCTGCTCATTATGATTATGTAACTGTACTTCGTGCAGGTAGACGTCATATCACGTGCGTTGAGAAGAAACGGAAAAGCATATAAAATGTTTTGTATTAATTAGTTTTAGTTTGGTGAATTGTGCAGTTTGGAAACATTTTTCTGCAAAGATAGTGTATTTTTCATTAGATACTAATTAATTCGCAGGGAAAGGATATCAGAGTTGATAAATTGAAATGTGTGAATACTTTAGATATCGAACGAGAAAGACCGACATATCAATGTAGAGAGATTACCGTTAATCCAACTTTATCTACCACTCCAAAAGAAAACATTTTAGAGATTAAATTTTTCCAATTTCTAAATTATCAATCCAAAATATGTTTTAAAAACTTCTCGTGTCAAAACACGTAAAATATTACTATGATTTAACCTCTTTGATAAAACAAGTAAAACATGTACATAACTGTTATTTAACAAGTTCGATAAACATTACGTAATACGCCTTAAGTTTATTTACATCTCGCTGTTGTATTTTTTTTAAAGATATTTCTTTTTTTCAAAAACGACATAACAAAACACGTGCAATGTAACACGTAGAACTTTCCCCCTCCGGTCCTTGGACTGATATAATTATAATTTTAGGTTAAGACGGTGTATGGTATTATGATATTTATATAGATCATTTGTTAGAACACCCCTTCAANAGACGGTGTATGGTATTATGATATTTATATATATCATTTGTTAGACAGTTATAACCCCTCAAAGGCCATATTAAGTATTGAAAACACTATTAACATTAGCAGGAAATTCCATTTTCTTCTGGTCATGACTGACTAGACCTATTTACGACGATTTTCTATCTCTTTGTTCAATTTTAATGATGTCATTGCTACCGTAAGTTTTGTAGAGATGATTTTTTCCCCCACAATTTTCAATCATTTTCGTACGTTGCAATTAAACTTCCGCGTTAGAAAGTTGAAATAAACCGTTATAAATATCACTAATTTAAAGATATTCTAAAAATTATTAAGTTGTACAACAGATGATGGGTGTAGTTATTCTATTGCATTCACGCGAGATCACGAATGTTTGTTGTAACTTAGAGCAGTGTATCCACTGCATCATCTCCATCCGCATGTATTTTTGTTTCACCCCCCCCCCCTCCTCCCTCCACAACATACAATGTAATAGTATATAGTCGTCTTTGTTCGTTGACTATCTTTTGTTAATTGAATGTTGCTTGAGTCTCCTTAATGTAAAGCTAAATATTATAGAATTTAACGTACTAATCAAGACAACATACTTCGTTTCGTATACGATGTGTTTTAACTTGTCCATTAAAACATGCTATAACAAATCGAGTATGAGGCACACAGGACTCCCGAAAAGCGAAGGCATGGCTGGTGCCAATGGAGGAGTAGAGTCCTTGCGACGCGGTCACACCTTTAGAGTCTTCAATAGGTACAATTGTATTGTTCCGAATTGTTTTATTTCTTTCGGCCTTGAGTATTGACGTAGTGTTTCTAAATCATACCATCATTGTATCATTCCGGATCCTTCCACGTAATTTTGTCTTCTAAAACCTTCATTTCGGCCTTGAATTTTAAAGTATACTAATATTGTATTGTTCGGATTCTTTCACGTAATTTTGTCTTCCATAACAGTAATTCATTCAAGTTCTTTATTGGTTGACTTGCTTAAACCTAACTTGTGTAGTGGTAAATATAATTTAACGCACGACTGATCACACCGGGCTCACGGCAAATGGGACCGGTGAATAGGGGATGATTACTCCTCCTGGGCACCTGACCCCATATTTGATGTGTTCATGGATCCTGGATCGCCCGGCCCTTCAACTGTATTCTTAATAGTAAAAAAAATTGAAAGTTCTGAGGAAGGGGCAAGTAGTACTTAGAATTTATCTAGTTGTTGGCTTCGTGTCGTTGGTCATTTTTACTCGCACTATTCTTTTATGGTTATAAAACAATTCAATTAAAAATTATAAGAAATGAATCTAAAATTTGTTTCAGATGACCGGGATATCAACCAAAAATTTGAACGGAAAACCCCTGTGCATTATCTCTGAGAGATAATGCACAGGGGTTTTCCGTTCAAATTTTTGGTTCTTTTTTATTATTTTTTTTTTTATTTTCGATATTGATACCTCGATTGCCCCCCTTCCCCTCCCAAATAAATTATTTAACGGAAAAAAAATCAGAGCCATTTATTTTCTTTAAATCTTCATCGGAACTTGTACTTTAACTTGAAAAGAATGTGGAAATTGGAAAACAAAACCTGCAGTGAAAAACTCCTACAAAACGTATCCTCAACGCAAATTACTCATTGTCATGAGGTTCTGAAGAACAAACACTCTGGAAATTAAACTATTACGTAAGATAAAATAGCTGGTACGTTTAAAAGTAAGTTTTCGCTTGAAAACTTCATCAAAACTCTATATGTAGTCTATTATTAATCGCTTGAAACAAACAATGAAAAATTAGCAGATAAATCTCTGCACAGGTGGTTAACATGTTTTTGATTTAATTATCATTTTTGTTTTTTACCTTGGGTAAACAGTAACTAGCTTTGGATTGTCGTGTCTGTATGGTAAAAAGTTAAATTTGTGAGCATCATCAGTTTGTCGAGACATGGAAACACTTGCTAATTTCTAAGACAATAAAACTACGATACATCATGAAGAATGCATGTCGGTCTGTTATGATTATTACTTAGAGGGATCTCAAGCTTCTTCATACAGCATTTGCTTCCACTTAAAACGGCGAAGAACAAACAGATGCAGAGTTAAAGACGTCTCCCACTTACTATGTGCGTTGTTGGAGAGAAAAAAGGACATTTTTGGACAAACATATTTCAACTTACAGCAGAAAATTTCATAATACATTTTTCTAACAACCCATATATTTATGAATGAATTATTAATATTTTTTACTTTATTTTTTAAAATTTATTTTCATATTTATTGACCAACGGAGCCCTTTGGCTCATTTGTACACAAGATGTACAATTTATGTGCAAATGTCAGGGAAAGGGGTCGGTTGCAATATCTAGATATCGATATTTGAAAATGACATCAACTAATTAAATATTCATTTTTGTTTTGTAGTCTTTGAAAGATATCAGAACAGCTTGTGAATGGTTGTAAAGTTATATGTATTTACACTAAACTATTGTATTAGTTTGAAAAAGGAAGTTTTATATAAAAAATATGATAACAATGGTTAAATTTGTTATGAAAATCCAGATATACAGTATACATGTACATCAAAACAAAATTCATCTTTTATTTCTCACATACAAATGTATTACAAAAAAGGAAATCCTTGCGCTTTGTGTCTTCCATATTTAATTAACATTCAGATAATGTGTAGAAATCAAAATTTACAAAACATCAATTTGTTCTTTGTCCGACAGTCTAACTACATGTATATACGATGACATTCAATTCTGGGAATGTTAGTACTTTTTCTCTTTGTACATGCAATATAGTTTCAACATTTCTTCATCACAGAGGACGTTTGTAACCAAAGTTCATATGATATGAGTTATTTGGGAAACAAGTACATCTTTAAGTGTTCTTTGAAAAAGCTAGAGGTAGAGAATAAATTTGGGCATGGGGTGGAGGTTGTGTAAGAAGACTATGATTGACGTATTTTGTAAGTATAGAATCCACATGTATCATCCCTATGGCCTTACGGAATGCAAATTATATTGAAAAGCATATTCACTCCACGCGCCCACATCGGGGAAATTATAGGTAGTGATGAATACCCTTCCGAAAGATTTTCGAATCAATTATCAGATTTCATTTCATCTGGAAACCCCATTAACGAAAGACATTCTTACAGTACTAAGCTTTCAAAGAGTTAAAGATTCCGGAAGAAAACTGTATAAACTTAAAAGGCGCCCATTTAAACATTTATTTAAAGTGTGCACTTATTAAATGCTATGATTGAATACGGCATATTCCATCAGCTTATGCAAGGAAGAGTTCGGATTGTAGAGAATCGCATGTACAGTACAAACACGATTTTTTAACAGTTTCCTGTAGAAATGACATCTTTAAAATACGTTTGTTTTTGGTATCCAGATATAGAAACTTTTTATATAATAGAAACTGATAATATGAAAGCATGTCTATGAATTGCTGCACAGTGCCGTTATCATTTCAATATAAATTGCATTAGCTTCTTTTAGTCATTATTTTTTCTGATTGCACATGCATACATGTCTCTCTGTCTCTCTCTCTATATATATATAATTATATATTCCACAAATAGGTATTGAAAATCCACACAAATAGTAGTATAATAAAAAAAATATGCATGTATATATATATATACACACAGAATGTATATATTCAGTGAC
This sequence comes from Ostrea lurida, assembly GCA_903981925.1. NCBI lineage: Eukaryota > Metazoa > Mollusca > Bivalvia > Ostreida > Ostreidae > Ostrea > Ostrea lurida. The sequence goes on from CAJDSM010017966.1 coordinate 7,215, forward strand.
AAATACNCATGCATACATGTCTCTCTGTCTCTCTCTCTCTATATATATTCCACTGTACAGAATGTATATATTCAGTGACAAATATACATATAGTATAGCGTATGCTTTAGTAGAAATTAACAGTTCATATCATGCGTGAGTATGTTTCCATGTAACATAGAAGTCTTTCGGATCCAAAAATTTAACTAGCCACCCTTTGAATACTTTCCCAGGAACAACTTTTTTTTCATTTTTTAAAACTTGATCCAAAAATTACAATCTTCTGGTGGTTTTATTTTTAGGATTCTTACAACTCGGATATGTACACTGGGTGTTTACTCTGAGTAACCACTTATGAATATATGTAATAGACATTAATAAATTTTCTTATAATATACTTCAAAGAATGTTTCTTAGGCAACAGCCCTCGTCTTTAATACCATCAATTATCACATGCTTGGTTATTATTCTACCAGAAACTTTGTTTTACATAAAAGACGACTAGTCTTTAACACCGTCGCCGCAGTGTGTTCCTGCGTATCCTTTAGACGTTGTCATCCATGTAAACTCGGGAACAAAATGTAAGTAAACAGATTCTTTTAATTATGCGTTGATCTGAAATAATGCTTGGTTGTTTGTTGGAATCTAAATACCTTGTTCTAATATTTTATTGCGTTAAAAAGATATGTTACATTGTAAATTAAGCTTTTTTTTAAACCAGAAAAAATAGATTTTCATTGAAAATTATCCTAAAAATAAGTAAAATACAAAGGACATTAATCTGATTTAAATATATTTTAAATCTTTTAACTTTTTTTGGTCCAAACTTTGAATTGTATTCACATTTTAGTTGATGCAATAAATACTGAAGGGTATTCAAATTTAGCTGAGCTGAATTATAAACATTTCTTGAATTTCACACACTTAGGATTTGATCTACATGTATTTACTGCCATTTCTTGGATTTTAGATACAGGCATATTACTAATCGATAAATTCGCTGTTGTCAATTTCAATGATTCCGATGACATTTAGTTAAGAATATGTAATATATGAAAGAAAATGGTTGCCATACCAACCAAAGCGCTCCTGTTGTTATCTATTAACAATTTATCCATATAAATGAAATCAATAACACGATTAATTTGAAACACGTAACTCCTAAATATTCTCATTAATTTGTACAGGTAGATGTCGACTGTAATGCGATCACGAATTGTTTTACAAGGGTTGGTGTGTTTAGTTACTGTGTTGTTTATTTACATTTAATATTATATAATCAAAGCAGTGTACATTTATAATCACATGAATGGATCACTTATAAAAGAGAATAGATAAGAATTTTACAACTATAAAGCACTATAGTATTATCATATACATACATGTATTGTAAAAGGGAAATATATTGCAATTGTTTTTGGAATGAATTTCATATATAATATATTGATGGAAATGCACTACATGCAACATTTTTACGAATAAAAGATTAGAGCCAGATTATGAAAGAATATAAACATAATATTGATGTACGAAAAACTACCGTTTATATGCATGTACTAAATGCTCCCATCTGTGACGTGGTCTTTTAGCTGAGCTTTAAGTAGCCATTCCTAAATGTCTGTTAATGTCCACACATTGATGATGACTTCTCCACTACCAGCCAATGTAAATATAATGGAAATCATGTGTTGTTCATCCAATATCTCCGGGCCGGATAACGAGCTTTGTTTCGGAATGTAATCAACGAAAGTGTATAACAAGATGATCAGAAAAACGATACAAAGGATTCTAAATGAAGTGGTCAGTTAAACGGTTAATGATCTGGCAGTGGGTGTAAATGAGGGGTCGGAAGCCCACAAAGGTAATCTTTTATGTATAGGATATAGACTGTTAAAGCCATCTTCATACGGCCATAATAAAGACACGATTGTATGAATTTAGAATAAAAAAACCCGAATTAACAAGACACAGAGAACGAAGGGACCACTATTGTTCAATTTGCATGGATTACTATAAAATCATTCATTTTCGTGGGATTTTATTTTCGTTCATTTTATGATGCGGACATACTCGCGAATTTTAATCCTCTACGAAGAGAAATTGAACAACAATTAAGACCGACAAGACTTCAATACGGTATAATATCATCCTGAACATACATGCACCTCATTTTCTCAGACCACAAAATGATGTGCCTTAAAACTCTACAAAAAGAATGACTGTACAGTGTATCAATATGATATGCCTTAAACTTTACAAAATGAAGAAGCATACAGTATATATTAATAGTACAGTCATGTATATAGATAATATAATAATCAATTTATCAATATATCAGTCCAAAAGATATGCAGTATATTTCCCTTTTACAATATGAATTAATATAATATAAATTGGCGAAGTTAACAATGTGTTAAACGTAATCATAATCCTTAAAAAAAACCATATATACAAAGTCGAGTGTAGGGCAACACGGACCTCCGACAAAAGCAAGGCCGGGATCAGGTGCCCACGAGGAGTAAGCATCCGCTGCTGCGACCGGTACACCCGCGCGTGCGCCTTAGTCGAAAAAAGTAAACGGGATACCGTCGTCAAATCTAGTACGAAATGATCCGTCTAACAAAGATATGAAACAAATCAGTTGACACATGACTTAGTGATAATTTATTAAGTCGAGTGTAGTCATTATAGCGATCGTAGAATTTGCGAAGTGTTGACTTTAAACAAGATTCGTTATAACCCTGCAACGTCAACTTTTTTGTTAGTAGTTGGCCTCGCTTTAAAAAGTCCTCATAGGCATGGCATACTCTTGCATATCGAATCAACTGGGAGATATACACATGATAGTGGTACATTGCTACATAGAAAAGGAAAGTTGACGATTGCAATATGATGTTCTTTAAACTTGTAATTCCAAAATGGGGCCGTGTCATGTACATGTATACGTTTCAATAGATACATGTACCTTTCCCAAACAAAAGAAAAAAAAAGACTGGAGTGTAAAGATTATCTCCACCAATTTCCAGCAGAAGATGAAACCTTAAGTTTCCTTTTTTCGGTCTAAATAATTTTCACACTCCACATTTTTGCCTTTATTGCCGGACGATAGCGCTAAAATATTGATAGTTTTTGTTATCTCGTCTCATTTATGACCTCAGGATGCTTTCAGTCAGGGACCGAAATTAAAGCGAATTTTGTACAATAAAGAGCTGCTTTCAATGTAAACTGTACATAATCTATTCCTTCATCGATTTCTTTTGTAACTTACCAAAAAAAAGTACCAAACAGATAAGTAAACAATTTCCTCAAATTCATTTTTTTTTTGGAAACTTTAAAATTTTGTTCTAAGTGACACATTTTACTGCGCATAGTATAAAAGAAATCTATTTTATCATTATTTCTTATCCACATAGTTTCAGATATACGGTATCAGACCCCAGTTAAAAGACATTGTGTCCCGTTTAAAATTATTTGTAGAGGATCTGCAAAAATTAATAATACCTTTTGTAAAGTTGACCTATTTGTTGATTGATTATTTACTGTTTTACGTCCCACTCGAAAATATTTCATTCATATGGAGACGTCACTATTGCCGGTGAAGGGCTGCAAAATTTAGGCCTATGCTCGACACTCAGGGCCTTTGAGCAGGGAGGGATCTTTTTCGTGCCACACCTGCTGTGACACGGGGCCTCGGTTTTTCCGGTCTCATCCGAATGACCGCCCCATTTAGTCACCTCTTACGACACGCAAGGGGATGCTGGGGACCTATTCTAACCCGGACCCCCACGGAGATACCTATTTGTTACTAAATCTCAAAAAAAAAAAATATTGTAATAGATATATTTGTGTATACTATGATGTACATATAATAATACATATATATGGCTCCTCAATAACAAATCCTAAATGTAAAAATGCGCAATATTAAGATATATATTAATTAAATTTTGAAAAAATTAACCCGATGAATAAACAGGCACAAAAATTGGTATATTTTGAAATAAGAAAATCCAACCTAGGTTTACGGATATTTTAGAAATATCAAAAACGAATTGACACATTCGGCAAATGACATCATCATATTTCACCTTTAACAATATATGATTTTCACCTTCTTTATGACAAAACTTTAATACAAAAGACTGCTTAAAACATGTACATATGTCCAAATATCTGTACTTGCTTCACAATAAAAGTTATGATCGATAGTAAAATCTTCATAATGATGAAATAAATGCATCCAAGACCCCTAATGTATTGGATATCTCTTCTGGTTTTGTTTTCTCTCCTCAGAATATGTCAAATACATATGCATGTCATAGGTTATATTTGTTTGCTCAGAACATAATTGAATATTAGAACTATGGGAGCTTTATTTATTAATTAAATTGATTTAAGATATTGGTGAAAACAGATTTTGCAGGTGTTTGGTGCTACTTTATTTGTTTATCGGTCATTGTTAAATCCTAATGTGTCATCTATAGCAGATTGTTTGGTTATGCTGTTCTGTTTAAATTTTAGAAATTTGTGACCTGGAGAAAAAACGGTAACCGAAAACTGTTGGCTTACATAATGCAAAGAATGAGAAACTGTGTTTATAAACTCTCCAACATGTTTCCAATTATAAGCTACAATAAGAGATTCTAAGTCATGAGAAGTTGTTAATACTAAGTCATCATTCTGAATCATGAGTAACTTTTAAAATAACTCTAATCCCAGGGGAGTAATTCCTTCTAAGACATGAGGAATACCTAAATGTGTCATCTATAGCAGATAATCACGAGAAGTAATTATAAATCACGAGAAGTAGTTATTTATAAGAGATGAGAATGATGCTAATTATAAAGCAAAATAAGTATTTAATCATTCTCATAAATCTTACAAAATTAAGAGAAGGGCAAGCACAGGGCCCTGAACACATCAGAAATTGGAATCAGGGGCTTAGGACGAGTACGAATCCACTGTTTACCGTTTACATCCGCCGCAAGCCCCATATCTTGATTCAGGCTTATTTTAAAGTTTACGGAGTTATCCGTAGTCAAAATCAGTATGTTAAGAACGGTCAAACAATGGTGTAAAACACGCCAGGCAGCATTCGACCCGGCGATAGATTGTATTTGCAAATTAGATCATTATAAGGGCCTTAAACTTTGCGAAATGCTGACTTTGAACTGTTGAAACCCTTGTATCTTCAACTTATTTTTCAGTAGCGTGCCTCGATTTTAAAATCGCTCATATGCAGAACAAGCTCTTGCATTTCGCAAATCAAATTAAAGGTTCAAATGAAATATTGCTCCACAAATGTGAGAATTTGAAGACGGTGAAACTGAAGTCATCTCGTTTGTCATAAACTAGGTTGCTAGTTTGCCGTGCCGTATGACGACATGTTTGCTTCCCTCTGCACGTTTGGTCGCCTGGAGACGATACGTGCGGCATGAATGGTCGACGGACGACCGAATGTGCCGTCACAGTGTCGCTGGCATCTCTGTTCCATAAAATATCCAAACATGATGCAGATATGAAAGAATCTGTTGTGACTTATTTTGAGTTACCTGAGTTAGATCTTAAGGTATGCAATTATAATTTAAAAAGGAAAGACGGAAATTGCAGGTACATGTGATTAGCATTTGAAAACTAAGTTATGATAGTAAGTCGTCATACATAATAGTTCATGTACATCGTACGGTGAACTGACGAAAGGCGTTTAACAATTGATACCTATTAAAATAAACGACTGTGAAATGTACATTATTGAGTGCTCTTATTGATACTAACATGTGCCTAAATAGCAGGCAATATGGAATAAAACGGAGCGACTAATCATCCGTTGACGTTGATTGGGTAATGAGGCCAGAAAAGCCACTAATTAGCGTTAAAACAAACGGGTGTTCCCAGAAGAAGGCTTTGGCGATACGCTTTTGCTGACAGGCAAACAGTAAGCGAATAGAGGAGGCATCGCTGTTGATTTCAGCGTGTCTGACAGGTTCTGGTAAATATGTTGTAGTGTTAGTAAATATATTGTAGAGTGCAGAATCGACCCTGAGTTTAACCACACTAATAATATCAGAACTATGAGGATGCATTGTCATGTTAAATACTATTCTTAAAAGATGTCATTAATTTTTATCAAGATTTTTAAAGTCCGGTCAGTGATAACTTACAACTTAAAAGATTTTCGATAGGTGGAAACGTTCATATTTCTGTTTTGGCACATTTGGTGTTGATTAGATTGTTGGAAGACTCTTGACCCTCTCTTAATTAATAAAAAACAAATTATAATCTTTCTGATCGTTTTTACAAGAGACACTTCACCATAGCGCACGGTGTGCGTATGTTTCAATAACTGTACGTAAATTGCCATTTACATTTAATTTGAAGATGCTGCTTTCCGATTATCTACGCTACTGTTTATACGTCTTCCACGATATGAAATAATCAACTTCAAATAAAGATTAGGTAATATTTTTAGCAGAAGTTAGTAAAAACGAAATCAGTGGAAACCAAATACGATTTATTTTGCCGATAAGTTTGATATTCAATAATCATTAAAATAATATCTAATGAAAATGAAACGCGATTTCTTTCAGAGGTGTTCCAGAAAGAAGATAAATAGTATTGCCCTGAATGCCTTGATTTTTATCGGTGAGGTTTAGCAAAAGCCAAGAAACCTTGTTATAAAGTCCTGCTAAATTAATCCGACAAGAAAATAGTTCCCGCTGGGCGTTTTATCTGATTGGGTTGCGATTCTAAGTGATCCATCACTTAGTGAGAGATATATATCAAATGCATTTACACCCAGAGAGTGTAAAGTCGGACAGGTGGGCAAACCATTGTACTTTTGGTCAATGTTTTGACGGTAAAACACCAACGCCTTTTTGATATACCCAAAATGTATAAACCATCGGCGTGAGGACATTTCTTTACCTGAAGTAAAACGAAGATACGTGTATAATTTCTGCACTCATCCGTAATGGATGGGGTAGGGGAGGGGGTGTTACATTCTGGGGACATGCAACATTCTGTTTTATTATTTCAGTAAATAGTAGTCAAGGTATTTGCATCTTGAAACTAGCTGGTATATCCTTTTGTCCATACCCTATCTATTATCTTTCTGCTTAAAATAGAACTTTATTATCATGAAAAAATATAGTAAACCAGAGAGAGATGGAGGGGGGGGGGGGGACGACTGCGAAGATAGGCTGTTTGAAATAACACACAAGCACTGAAATGCAAAGTGTCACTCGCAAGCAGTTGCAATTGATCATACTAGTATTCATGATCCAGTGCAACTGATATCGGCATATCCCACTCATCCATACACCCATTCATATACATTTGTACCGTGCAACTTATACCGATAGCGTGATTATATAGAATCGTCGTATTGACGTCATCGTACCATCGACATGGTTGATTGATTATTTTTTGTTTTACGTCCCACTCGAAAATATTTCACTCATATGGAAACGTCACCAATGCCGGTGAAGGGCAGCAAAATTTAGGCATGGTAATGTAACGTATAGCGGTCACCCATCCAGGTGCTGACCACGCTCGCCGTTGCTTAACTTGCGTGATCAAGATAGGAACTCTACCACATCGCCAGAAAAGCTAGCTCACAAGTGAGGCAGTATAAGCTCCTTTTAAACTGTCCGCTACATTTCCGCCCGCTCGGGGAAGCTTCGTCCCTAAGCTTTGCATGGGTCCTCTCCGAATGTTTGGCACCTGTTCAGTAACGGCACCCGCCGTTCCGGACGACACTCACCGTCGTCCTCGGACGAAACCACGTCCGTGCATGGACACTAGGTCCCAGAGCTCCGAAGAGACTCTACCTGACACAGGTCTCCCGCCAAACACCAGAGTCACACCGCTGCCACCAATTTGTAACGTGTAGCGGTCACCCATCCAGGTGCTGACCACGTTCGCCGTTGCTTAACTTGCGTGATCTAGACAGGAACTCTACCACATCGCCAGAAAAGCTAGCTCACTAGCGATGCAGTATAAATTCCCTTTAAACTGTCCGCTACAGTATCCATGCCATAGCCTCATCGTCCTATCAGGTGATACTTAGCGACAATATTGTTACATGGAGGTATGAACTGCGACGTTTCACTCAGGGATGCTTCATAAAGCGCGTCGGCGTTTCCGGAAATGAGTCCCGGCGTGAAGCACGGCACTATTTACCAGGGTATATTGTATATTTATATATTCTTTCTTTTCTGTTGGAACATTAAAATAAAATTTAGCACGATTTATTTATGCATTGTTCACAACTGAAGCGCATTCATGAGAAAATGGATTTTTTGTATAAGATATCAAAGGTTTTGCAAATTAATGGCTCTTTCAAGGCGTCATAGAGTACAATAGGTGTTCGAAGTAGGGAAATATGTACATGTAATTATGTTGGGGATCAGATGGCATAATCACGCCTGTGTGATACATGTAGATATGTTCTTATATTTTGGTTTTTCGAGCCCATCTGATCCCCGCATGTTTTCTGTTATAATATAACTTCGTCATTTACATAATAAATGACATTTTTTCAATTCACATTGCTGTCCTGTTTTCACTGCCTTTATCATGTTGCAAGCAAAGGCTACCTGGCACGTTCATATTAACTATGGAACATAAATATCCTAACGTTATGGAAGCAAATTATTTCATGGTATTAAACAACTTTTACTTATCAAGATATAGCATACCAAAGTATCGTCGTTAGATGCATTCTTTCCTAGATGAGGTTTGTCACCACACAGACGCATCCAATTTGTAAGGAGGTGTATTTTCCTTGAAATGCTGCCATATCATCCATATGACATCACCCGTTGTTAATTCTTACATGTTTTATAAACATCTTGTGTCATTATCCTGGCCAGCACCGAAAGCTGAACCTGTAGAGGTGTAATTTTTGGACGGTGTCACAACAAAATTTTCAGACGAAGGCAGAGATTTCTACAACTGTCTCTTATTTTTCATTTTTTTGGAGAGTAGAAACGTTTCTTGATCTATTTTTTTATTTTTCATTTTATTTTATTTTTAATTTGTTTGTATCTAAATATTATACGAACCTACTGTCATGTAGTTCTAAACTACGAGCGATGTACAGCGATCAGCTTTAGCTAAAATATATTGCAGCAAACTGAAGTAATTTTTAGTTTCCCATTTAAAACCAATTTTGTTCATTTGCAGCTTCAGAAATAGAAAAGGCTTTTGATAACTTCTTAAAAAAACGATAACTTCTTTAAAAACGAACCCGTGGGGGTCCGGGTTAGAATAGGTCCCAGCATCCCCTTGCGTGTCGTAAGAGGCGACTGAATGGGGCGGTCATTCGGATGAGACCGCAAAACCCGAGGCCCCGTGTCACAGCAGGTGTGGCACGATAAAGATCCCTCCCTGCTCAAAGGCCCTGAGTGCCGAGCATAGGCCTAAATTTTGCAGCCCTTCACCGGCATTGGTGACCTCCATATGAGTATGAATACCGGNGACGTAAAACAATAAATAATCATTCAATCTTTAAAATAACGAATATAACGCTCATGACGGATGTGACTGATCAACTAGTACCCACTCCTTTAGGAAACTGATTCCACCTCTGCGTCCAGGGATCATTGTTTGCTATGCTCTCAATTTTGTTTCTTTTACGTCCCGTCCATAATTTTTCACTCATACTGAGAAGTCACCAGATATGAGTAAAGTACCAAAATTTTAGACCTGTGCTCAGGCCGTAGCTGTGAGGGTTCTTAAGCGTTCGAACGCCTACCGTGACCTCCATTTTTAAGGTCATATCCGAAAGACCCGTAATTCTCGCTTATAAATGCGTAGCGTTTGGTAAAGGAGCAATCATTACCCATTTTCACGTCTTAGGCTTGACACGAGCGGGGATCGACCTCCCGGTTGCNGGTAAAGGAGCAATCATTACCCATTTTCACGCCTAAGGCTTGACACGAGCGGGGATCGACCTTCCGGTTGCGAAGCGAACGCTCTTACCACTGAGCTACCGCGACTCTCAGTTATGTATTCTTGTAGATTCTATTCTTTGATCACTGGTCGTTATCTTCACTTTTTCATTAAGTTAAGAACTGGGTTTCCTCTGGATCTGAAATGTGGACAGCGTGTGTAGATCTTACATTGTATGTACCTACACCCACCTACCAACCATAAATATAGAACTAACATTATTTCTCTAAAACGTGGATTCTTCGATGTCATCTCAAAAGCTTACTGAAAATAGAAACTGACAATTCAGAACGATTTATGGTGATAGGCGAGAAAACATATTTTGGAGAATGTTATATATCTACTTTTCAATGGGTGGATGTATGTACATGTACATAAGACCTACCGCCATATTAGATGGAATAGCGAGCGAAGCTGTAAGTCACGTGATTTGGTCTTTTGTGAAGTCGCGCGACTATGCGACCCAAATGCGTCATTCACTTTCTCTGCTCACCCGCCATATTAGTTGTATATGTATCCGTATGCATGGTACATAAGAGGATGAGTTTTGTAAAGCTTCATTTTACAAGCTACATCAGTGTCAGTTTTACATGTGCGGATAGCCACAACATCTCAGATAGTAATGTATGAGGTATAATCAAAGCAGGGACTTACAACACCATGCAGTGCCCAGGGCTGCGCTCAAGATCGTAGCGGCTACGTAGGCTCGGTAGCGCTACGATCTTGAAAGGTATGCTAGGCTAGCCTACGTAGAGATAACAAGCGTTAATTCATACAGTGTGTTCAAGATACCTAACCTAACAGCTAGGGTAGCCGCTACGATCTTGAACGCAACCCAGATTACAATAATATATTGTAAATTATAAAACATCTTTAAAAAGATTGGAAAAATTGGAAGACAAAACTTTTCTTTCCATGATCAAAATACCGGTACATGTATCGCCTTTACGGCGGGGTGACTACTCAACAGGGGATGCTTACTCCTACTGGGTACCTAATCCCACCTCTGGAGTGTCCAGGGATCCGTGTCTGCTCTACTCTTGATTGTGTATTCTTTATAGGAATTGTGAGATAAACATCAGACACGGTTCGCTATTTTCACTTTCTTCTTCATAACTACCATTCCAATTCATCCACATAATATTAAGTATCTTTGGGACAATGGGCATAAATTGTAAATTAAACTGTTAAATATTTGTGTAAAATATTTTAATAGCATATTCATTAGTGTTGTTGATACATTTATTATTAAATTGAAATGCCCTTTTTACCAAAAGTGTACATTTCCTGAATCCATGGATACCAGAGTGGTGCCAACTGGTCAAGGTGATTAAATGTCAACTATTATTGTAAAATTGAAAAAAAAGTCTTCTTTAATTTTGCTGATACCCTACATGTATAAAAACAAAATGTAAATCCATGCAAGGAAAGCAGAAAGAATTTACCAAAACTGGGAACTTCGCATATCTTGGGTTCGACTCTAGGTTGGTCAAAATAGTCATATAGTGCTATATAATATTTATTATATCATGTTGTCTTCATCTGTATGACACTTTTCGAGTATTGTGTGTTTTGTAAAGATCAGGTTTTTTTTAAGCTTAGATATGCAGAACAGGAAAATCATTATATTCTATAGTCCTTAGTACAGGGATACTTTGAACTAGTACCGAGGTTACCGATAAGGCCCGTGGACCTTTTTTGTCTTTTTTTTTTTTTTTTTTTTTTCTTTAATCAAACTTTCAAGGAAATTATTGATGTCCTTGAGTATTTTTATATAAATTTATCATGTAATATGAGTTTCATCAAGCATTGCATTATTTTTGCACCCCTCCACCCATAGCATGCGATATTGAATATCAGATTCAAATGTAGTGCACAAATCTATATAGTTAAAATACCATTGCGATTGATACACATAAAGATATGATGGCATATCAGATCCGAGAAAGCATCATAAAATATTACTCTTAGCAAAAACTTATGATAGGCGTTAACAGCGCCTTTCTGATAACTCTTCTCGGAGTTTGAATTCTTTTTGAATATTTTATGAAGTAGAGAATCGGGAAGTGTTGACGCTGGGTGTTAACCATGACAATGTTACTACATATATGTAGCTTATCTTTTTGTAGTAGTGTAGCCAGTCAATTATATTAAATATGATTGTCAAATCAATTTACTAATTCTAAGGCGACGGTCTTAAGACTGATCTGATATGCACTGTATGTGCCTGTGTCCCTTTCAGTTGTACAACATAGAAACACATATTACTCTATATTATTCACTCTTTAAAATTTGATGGGTTTGGAAACTTGAATAAAGGGGATTATATTTTCGGTGAAACAATGGCGTTGTAAATATCACTTTAAAATCCCCTTACTTGAAAAAAAAAATGAAATTGCCGACTTTGTCTCAAGAAAAACAAACTAACAGGCAAAAGATTTATAAATTTATAGGGAAAAGGCGTAACGTACGCAAGCAACAGGGTACAATTTAATTAAAATATGCTGATGTAAAGGCAAAGAAACGAACAGTAATCAATCTCTAGGTCCCAAATAGATTATACAAAAACAAGAGTTGGGCAAACACGGACCCCTTGACACACCAGAGGAGGATCAGGTGCCTAGAGGAGTAAGCCTCTCTTGTCGACCGGTCACACCCGCCGTGGGCCCATTGTCTTAATCAGGTAAACAGAAGTAATCCTTGTCAAAATCAGTGTATAAAAACGGCTTAACAATTGCTATGAAACACATCCGACAGCAATTGACCCAATGGCAAGTCAAACTGGCAAACTAAATCATTATAAAAACAATAGAATTTGCGAAATGCTGCCTTTAAAAGTGAACGATGAAACCCTTTCAATAACTTGTTTGTACACTGTAAGTACCCGCCTCCATTCAAAAACTGATCATACGCAGAACAAGGCTCTTGCGTATTCGGAATTGTTC
>CAJDSM010017967.1:1066-11256 GCA_903981925.1 Ostrea lurida
AGCCAGTAAAATATTAGCAGCCGCCACAAAAACATATAACAGGGCAGTAAGATTTTAACAAACGCCACAAAACCATAAAACACGACAGTAAAACATAAACAACTGCCACAAAAACATATAACAGGGCAGTAAAATGATGAACAACCGCCACAAAAACATATAACAGGACAGTAAAACATAAACAACCGCCACAAAACATATAACAGGACAGTAAAACATTAACAACTGCCACAAAATCATATTACAGGGCAGTAGAAATATTAAAAACCGCCACAAAAACATATAACAGGGCAGTAGAAATATCAAGAACCGCCACAAAAATATGTAACATGGCAGCTAATTATTAACAACCGCCACAAAAACATATATCAGGGCAGTAAAACACTAACAACCGCCGCAGCTCTAGTGCGAGAAATGAAATTGCAAAAGCATCCAAAATACATGAGTGCAAATGAGTTGTGTAAAATTCGATGATCACCTAACCCACCAACGGAATAATTGTCATCACTCGTAAGTAGTTTGACAGCGAAATAAAATCTAGGCAGAGATCCACATTATAACAATTAGGTAATAAAAAAGACGGAATATCATCCCAAACATTATGAAATTAAGCATGCACTTTGCAATCAATATTTCTAACAGTCCCTTGTATAAAGTTGCTACGATGTCGACCATATAGTTCCGGTATGTATGTCCCAAAGCTTATTGCACTGCAGTCATTATTATATTAATTGCATCGTTCCATTTCTGAATGCCTTTGGAATTTTTGTTCAGATTTTGCGTGCCTCGGTATTTTTTTTTTCAATTAGACGTGATTACAATCTCTAGACAAAGTGAAATGTAGCATGACCGAGCCGGAAGTAAAGGACAAAAGCCCAGTCTACAGCTACCAAACAGCATTGCACAATTCATATCGCTCTGGAAATGAACAGTTCTAAACACATCCAGTCACATTTACTGCCTAGCATCGGTATGCCTTGTGTTTTGGTTACGTTTTTACAAATACATGATATATCTGGTATTTAATTATCATCCACATTTACATGTGTTTATCACCATTTTGTTTAGGTAAATTCACCATATATAAAATAAACGCATAAAGGAGTAGGAAAGGTCTTAGTTAGTTTATCCAGTATAGTATTTGGTTACGTATGACTTAAAGTTTTAGTGCCCAGTAAAATACAAACCTGACGTAAATGTCAACGTCATTAGCAACCATCTTCACAGAGTTATTGACTATTCAAAGACAATACATCTTATGTATTTTAGTATTTTACCTCATCTTCTTTGGGCTTTATTGGTATTTTGTAAAATATATTACCGTCTTATATGTTGTTGACAACGTCATTATCATCACTAAATTACTCTCGAGTTCTCAATTAAGAAAGAATGTAAGCAATATCACCCACTTGGCTGTTTGACCTGTTCTTTGTCAATAGAGTTTGGATAAGATCAAAAACCTATGTTAGCCGTAAAAATGGATTTAAACGAAAGGCATCTGGTCATCCTATGAACTTGAATCTGTGTTCACGGTACATGTGGATAATGTAAAATTAATGAAAGAGATTTTCTAGATGTAAATTCAAATCAATAAAACATTTACGCTTGATAATATATCCCCGGTGTATGTATGTGCAAGGATATTGTCGTTGCATGTAATTTTCACCATAATACATCGAAAATTCTCTACATTTCTGTGAAGGATGAGTACAGAAAGATCGAACATGATGTACATGTTAGATATACAAATAGTAACATGCATTGTAGAGAATAGCATGTTGTACCTCTGTCTCCAAAATTAATAACATTGTTAGAGACAAATAGGCGAAGTTAACATTGTGTCAAACGTAATCATAATCCCCAAAAAACATATACAAAATCGAGTGTAGGGCAACACGGACCTCCGACAAAAGCGAAGGTAGGATCAGGTGCCATGGAGGAGTAAGCATCCTCTGCTGACCGGTCACACCCGCCGTGAGCCCTTAGTCGAAATAAAGAAATAGAGAAAAAAACCCAGTCCAATATATTGCAGTGTAATCATCATACTAGTTAACAGGAATTGGTGTTATTGTCAGCAGGCAGTGGGGAAAAAAGACACTCAGCAGTTTTATTGCTCATTTTTGGGATTCCCCAAATGTACAATAATGTATCTATTTTTTTAAATTAGGCCTATATATACAAATCTGTAGACGCATTTCATCAATCTTAATTAATTAATGCTTGTGCTTTGTGCAGTTTCACAACCACGTCATCTTGCAGATAGGTAACAATAGAATTCTTATGGCGATCTTCAAAAAAGCTTGAAGATCTCTCTCTCTATATATCTTGTCAGGCCTTTATCTACCATACTGAAGGCGTGTTGCGAGCGCTGAATCATCATGATAACCGGGCGAGTGAATTTATATTACAAAAACACAAGAACTGTAATAAAATTTACCTCCCTGATCAATTCTCTTATGTAACATTTTGTAAATATCTTGATGACTCAGAGTGACTGTTATTTCGTCAAAGGCAATAAATAAAGCAATCATAATTAGTTCGGGCACATTGCATCGACGACAGTATGGTTTTGTTCTGTGATTACGTTAGCAAGAAGCAACGACTCCGAAACATCGAAAAAAAGTTTATGCATTCAATAAATAACAATTTATCAAACGAAAAGGGGGCTCATATTTCTTTTTGAAGAGCAATTTTTGTCAGCAAATCACAAAATGTACCCCCGCCTTCAGAAGCGTAAACATTCAACGAGATATCAATTTGGAATCCATATCTATTTTCAAACAAATTCCACTTCATCCATTACAATGTAATAGAGTATATACGTTCCCATAGCAACATGGAAGATGAACCTCTACTTTGCTTGATAGTCTGATGGCGTTGGAGAGGTTATCTGTTTTTTATGCTTCGGAAGCTCTAAAGGAATTGTAGAAAAACATCTGCTGTTAGTTCGACCTATTAAATTTTTTTTTCGTTTCGTAAAAAATGGCGTTTTGAAAACACTACACAGAACACAAGGATACCGAAGTTTGTGAAAATAAAACAATCTTGGAGATTGGCAGAAAAGTGGATAAGTTACCTTTTCATTCGATAACCTGCAGAAATCACAAGAAAGAATCCTGGAAAGTTTATTTGTGAAAGGAGCAGCACTAATGCTGTCTGTTTTATGTTCTGTACCTGTGTAAAGGGATTATGGCTACAACTGAAAGGATATCGTTACGTTAATACTCTCCACTGATATACGTATACTAAAAGAACTGGGCACTATATTGATTTCAGATTGAAATCAATACCAACAGATTGCTAATTGCTAAAATGAGGAACTTTCAGTGCTATATATTGGAATCAGTCTAGCTGAGAAACAATCATGTTTTGATCAGTTAACATACAGAACATTTGATGATAGTGAGAGATGTGTAATTAGTTAAAGAGGTCATTTGTATGGAGATAAATATAAGGAAAGTACGTGTTATGTACATGACCACGACATTCGTGCTAAAAGTATGAAAACTGACACAAGAGCAGTACTATATTCCGAGCACATCCCCAATCTTCAATACTTTGCTGAGGACAATAAGAGAAAGGCTTTTCCAATCGATTTATTTTGCACATAATGAAGAAAGCTTTTGTCCCGCTCAGAAGAAATATTAATTCCAGTTCAATTGATCGCTGTTTCACATTTCTTGTTGAAATCTACAGGTTTTTTTTAACGAATTTGTTACTGAATGCCGCCCTCCGGAGGTGTGACATTTGTCAATTACCGAGTTTGATGACGTGGATGCTGTGATTGTTTTCAAATTAGTATGGATGCGACTCACACTGAGAAGCATTGACGAACCAATTTCCATGTGACATTCTAACATTCCTCTTGAAATGCTCGATGTACTGTTCTTTATTCATCAGAGGTCTTCATACTCGTTTGCTTCTGCTTGCCCTTTCGAGAACTGTTGTTTATAATGTGACGATGTGATTGTCGCAAAAAATTGATTATTGGTGTCTGAAGAGAACAGCCTTTAAACAAACTGCTTTTTGTTTGTCCCCACTCGTCCTGAACATCCAAAATGTTGTGGAGTCACGGACATTTTTGGTACGTATTACAAGTATTTGTGTGTGTTGAAGATGAGGCGAATTTGGGGCCTTTAATATCATTTAGTCACTAGAAATATATTTGGATACTTTTAATGGATAATAACATGAACATTTTATCAGAAATTTGAAAATTATCGAAATTATTTTATGATTTGATTCATTAAAGAACTCTCAAATGTACGCGCTATGTGACATATACCCTTGTGTAAAATTACTCACTCAAAGGCTTTCTGCATTGTTGTACGAGAGAATAGCTACGTCTTAAAAGGTTCAGGAAAACGTGTTTGAAACTTTAGGTGTAATTACATGTACAAACCTGTACACATTGAAATATCTCCACATGACATTAGCTCATTACTACACAAGTTTGTACAGAGGAAGTGTTGGATCTATATGAGATTGGTCTTAAGTGATATCTTAACCTTTTCCTCGCACGTTTCTTAACCTTGTAGTGAATATACCGGTCGAACAGTCTTTATCTACATTTAGTTTGTATGTTTGGTACGCCATGAGAATTATACAAAATTGTCTAAGATATGACTTTGATAATCTTTTAAACTTAATTGTAAGAAACCCTTTTTACAGCATGTCTGATCACATGCTTTCAACTGATGCAAAGGTCGTATTGCAGTCTATAATACATGTATGACACATTTATAGATTATGCAAAACTTTTTTCTTAAAGCACTAAGCATGTAGGTGTATCGCTCTTTTGTCACCAGTTGGATTTCTGTACAACGGCCAACTATGGGCTGGCTTTGAAAATAAACCTCTCTGTCTTCTCTATGTAATCATTTACGGTGGGTTCGACTCCTCAAAGAGAGAACAAGGAATATTGATTATTTATCATTGCAAAGAATTTACCGTGATAATGGAACGTACATAGGTAGTCGAAAGATACCTTTTCACTGTGTTAAAGGGGCATGGACACGTTTTGAGCAAAAATGTTTAGATTTGAATTTTCATTTTTAATGTTTATAATGCTCACTTATGGTATTTCAAATGGTTAGCAAAAATTTGAAAGTCTTGTTGAGTTTCAAGTGAGATACAGCACTTACAATTCGTTGCAATTGTAAACAAGGTTGAGCTTGTTTACATTTACATAAAGATTGCTTCACAGAAAATACAATGTTTAAACAAAACTAGATGTGGAACACTAGAAACTATTTAATTGTGTTCAGAATGAACTTGTAATTTGAAAAATCTGCTTTAAATGGAACGTATACTAGCATATTCAATATAGGGAACAAAAACATGGATTGAGGTTTGTTTACATAGCGAAGAATTGTGAATGTGTATCTGAGGTTGCAACTCAACAAATGACGTTCAATTTTTGCTGACCATTAGAAATATAAGTGGGCATTGTAAACATTAAAAATGAAAATCTAAAATCTAAACATTTTTAGCTCAAAACGTGTCCATGCCCCATTAAAAGAAATTATATGTACATGTAAGACAGGCATGGTCATGAGCCACTGATGTAATCATTCGTAATGGGGGGGGGGGGGTCCTGGATTGATGAGCTCGTTAAATTTAAGATAACGATTTTTCCTCGCCAAGCACCAGGCATCAGAAAATCACGTGTCGTCTGGATACGAATGACATCTGCAGTCCATATGTGATTAGTCAGATAGGGCGCTTTACTATATTAGGCACGGTCCTCAGCGTCAAACATCGGTGAAAATTTGTTGCGCTTCACTTAAATATATGTACCTGGTGATGCCCCTATACATTTCTCGAATGGGACGTGTAGTAGCAAACATTGCCGGGAAAAGAAACCAGTGACTATCACACATAATTCTTTCTGGTGATGGTCTCAAAAGTTTGAATTTTATCAAATAAGACTTTAGTATATTTTTTTAATTGGGAGTAAAAAAGCTTCTAGAGAAATCAATTCTTAATATACTTCTATTTCAGTTAATATTGCAGAGATTCATTTCACAGAAGAGCTTCGAATTTCTTCATTTACGTTTCGATATTACAGGGCAAGCTACTACACAGGCGTGTTCGATAAAAAGGCTTAAGAAAGGATAAATTATTTCCATCGAAATAGATGGTGGTTGATTGTGTATGTCAACCATTTATTCCAATTAATTGTCTTATACGATATCTTATCATGAAACGGTTAACTTTGTACCACTCCTTGTGGATTGTCTTTCTTGATTTTAACTGAAATGCGAAACTAATTTATTTTTCCCGAGGCTAGCTTAATTGAAATAAAACTATTTTGGTGAGCTGACGTCTTACATGTGTAAATATAGCAACACTAGGTTTCAAAACGCGTTCATCGTTTGCAATCGCCTCTCGAAAGTCTGTTTTTGTGCTAAAAAAATTATTACCATGAACTGAAAGGGTCACAGAATCATTTTTTCTGAACAATAATTTGATATTGAATTGGAATTAGCATGTAAAGATATTTACATGGTTTATAATTAGAGATAAACTCATACAGATTCAAAACGAGACCTTGAAAAAAGGACAATATTTCGCTGCGTAGCTTTTGTAAAATCGTTGACGTATACACTTAAGCATTCCTTAAAACATGAACTGATGGCTATGTGAATGAACACTAAAACCAATGCATCTAATTCATAGAAGACAATCATCTAAATATGTCTCCCTCGTGCAAACGTTCGAATAAGCAATTACATTTAAGAGGACAATGACACAATTGAACGATTTCATAAACAAGTATATTTCCAATTCATGTTTGTACATGTATATTTAATATATAATATCCCTTTAATGCATGTGCTAAACAAGAGTTTCCTTCTCTTTGCTAATACGTATTAGTTGGGTTTTTTTTATCGCTGAAATGTAATGCTGTGTACAGAGTTATCGTTCTTTACGAGGAGTGAAGTAATTTGAACGGGAATACAAAGCTCAAATACGGTCACTAAATACACGATTAATCATTGTCTTGTATTTAAGGAAAGTTAGTCAGGGAATTAAAGATGGCAGGAAGAATAAATATCCATTATTGCCAATCAATTAAAGAGATATTGGCGTTCTCCGAGTAAGGTCGATACGTTGTCTTGGGATGTTTGAAGAGACGCATCGCCGAAACACGACGGAAATGTGTCAAATTGATGTTAAGCATTGGTAGAGTAATGGAAAGCAAACATCTGATTGCTTAGTCTTGTAGTGGACATGGGCTCAGCGAAAGAGGATGTTTGTCATTGAAACCACTCACGGCCTGGATTGGCGATACTGCAGTTTTATGATGTGCCCTGCAAGTCCCTTTTAAAAACAGTGTAGAAAACGTAAAAACGCACGCACGCACGCACGCCGCACGCACGCACGCACGCACGCACGCACGCACGCACGCACGCACACACACACACACACACACACACACACACACACACACACAACACACACACAACACACCACACACCACAACACACACACACACACACACAACACACACACACACACACCACCACACACACACACACTCTATGTCAGAAAGAGATTAAAAATAATCACAGTGTGCGTAACAATGGCAAAAATCTGATGATGGATTAAGATTATATAGGGGTAGAATAAATTTATTTTAAGGGTCTTCATGGACCTATGTGATCTCTGCACGCCTTTAAGATTTGCTTCTTTTATTCGTAGCCAAAGGACAACACAACAAAATGAAATACAGGCATTCAATATGGCCATTAGTTAACAGAACACCACGTAGAACGCGTTTAGGCATAACTGATAAATATTCTTACTAAAGAACCAACATTATTTTTATTGATGTATTAAATGGCTTTTTTTCTTCTCTTCCTGGTCAGCGAAGAAGCAGAGACACCAAACGAATTGTTTCAAAGCCTTCATTAAATCCAGTTATGATTGCATACCAGTAGATCTAATGCAATGCATTTGATTTTCTCGCGGAAATAGCCAGCAGCACCTTTGAAATATGAACTCTGCAGAATCGGTAGCAATAAATCACAACTTCAAGAGAATTCAAGTATTCAGTTTATTATTGAAATTGATTTTTAAAAAGGATACATACATGTATATTGAGAAAAGGAAAAACCAAACAAGAAAATTATAAAACCAAAAAAAAAAAAAAAAAAAAACAACACACAAACAAACAAACAAACAAAAAACAAAAAAAAACAAAACAAAAAACCCCAAAACAAAAAACAACAAAACAAAACAAAAACAAACAAAAACCCTTCAAAACAAAAACTCGGCATAAAAAAGATAAAATAAAGAAAGAATAAATTCATATTTTAAAAAAAACCCAAAATACAAACAAAGTACAAAACATATACTATACATGAAACTGTAGCTCGATTAAGTATCGTCGCCGACGGGTAATAAAATGACCATGCAGTTGATCAAGGAACGTGTCGCATTTGGGTATCAAATACAACTTTGCAACTAGGCGTCCCTACAAACTACACATGTACGTACATTGTTCAACATACTGAAAAAAGTGACATGGGAAGAGCTGGAGAAAAGAAAGTCATCAAACTATTAATTAATGTCTACGAAAATATTCTCATAAGCTTCCCGAGAATCGTTCAGTGGTCGTGATTAAACGAGAACCAGTTAATATCAAGTTCATGAATCAATGATAGTTTCTTATCAGAATTTCCATTCCCAGAAACAGGTGCAATTGATAAACTGACGGATAGACCTCATATGTATGTCCTCATTCAGCGCGTAGGGTTCTCCGAGTTGCTTCATCTTCAAAATAGAAATACATTTGAGGGTTTGTTTGTTTGGTACCCCCCTTCTTCGGCCGCTTGTTGGCCGTATCTTTAGTTATGTTTAGTAAAATTTTAAACCCTATTCACACTTTAGATATGTCTGTTTTTTCTTATTTCAAAGGTGTTGAAAGAAAAGGAGGTTGTTGTCGTGGTTTATGGGATACAAGGATATTAGATAGATCTGGTTTCATGTCTTTGGTACAACTGATGCAAGACGAAGGTGGGAATTTCATTTACAAACATTTTGCTCATCAAGTTTAACAATATATTCGGAAAGCTAATTTCAATAAGCAATAAGTTTTGAAAATTGATTTTAGCTTAGCTTATCATATTACCCATTCAAAATATATTGGTTACGAATGGATGTATTCCTGCCTATGAGAGATGACATTTTCGTGTGGTAACGAAGAGTATATTTGAAATATTTCCATCTATCAAATGTCTTGGAAATAGTTATTATTTGGATATGTAATATGTTCTAAATATTGTAAAACAGGAAGCTTTATTGCAATTCTCCATTTGCTGTTAATAATGATAATTGCGAAATAAGTAGCTGTGTTCAATTATACTTTACATGTACTTCGTTATATTTCCAATGTTTCTGGCATGATAAATTTGCGAATTGTAACCATACACGAAGGTTTTCCCTCATGTTGTAAACAATCGCGTATTAATACAGAATATCATGTATTTGATACATGTAACTCTAGTACGTTTGTACGTCAATTTTAAGGGCTTGGAATTCCGACAGAAATAAAGCTGAATGTAAAATATAAGAAATAATTTCATTTTTGAAAATACGCGCGCTCACTGAACATACTGAGGTGAAGCGTCAGAGTTCATTCCTTCATGTATCTTCAAAAATGAAATTTATTTCTTGAATATATTTGCAAAATTTACCTACTCTCGTGCATATATATGACACTGGACTTGTGAAGTTTTCGTTATACTGCAAGCAATAATCGAGATCGAGGACAAGCAGTTATATTCCAGTAAATTGCCAACTTCGGCTTAATATGCGATAATTGAATAAAACAATTATTCTGTAAATTTAATATTGTTACCATCATGCATCTGCCAGGGTACCATTTAAACTAAATTTCCCAACAAAAAATCAATGGCAATGTCATGTCGTCTGGACGAGTTATTCGGAGGGGAATTGAATTCTCCGGCAATCGTTTTTTTCTCTCTTTTCTCTTTTTAAAATTCAGGAAATGATTATCACATTTGTAACAGATATATTATGGTCTGTAAATACCCGGAAGTCAATCTGAACGCGACTCTTCCATTCAATGATAGCACATAACTAGAAAACAAAGAACGTTTAAGGAAGATTTTGCACATACAACTTCAAGAGATAAGATATAATAAGACTATATATGACCT
>CAJDSM010017967.1:15843-35421 GCA_903981925.1 Ostrea lurida
TCGTTAAATTTAAGATAACGATTTTTCCTCGCCAAGCACCAGGCATCAGAAAATCACGTGTCGTCTGGATACGAAATGACATCTGCAGTCCATATGTGATAGTCAAGATAGGGCGCTTACTATATTTAGGCACGGTCCTCAGCGTCAAACATCGGTGAAAATTTGTTGCGCTTCACTTAAATATATGTACCTGGTGATGCCCCTATACATTTCTCGAATGGGACGTGTAGTAGCAAACATTGCCGGGAACAGAAACCAGTGACTATCACACATAATTCTTTCTGGTGATGGTCTCAAAGTTTGAATTTTATCAAATAAGACTTTAGTATATTTTTTTAATTGGGAGTAAAAAAAGCTTCTAGAGAAATCAATTCTTAATATACTTCTATTTCAGTTAATATTGCAAGATTCATTTCACAGAAGAGCTTCGAATTTCTTCATTTACGTTTCGATATTACAGGCAAGCTACTACACAGGCGTGTTCGATAAAAAGGCTTAAGAAAGGATAAATTATTTCCATCGAAATAGATGGTGGTTGATTGTGTATGACAACCATTTATTCCAATTAATTGTCTTATACGTATACTTATCATGAAACGGTTAACTTTGTACCACTCCTTGTGGATTGTCTTTCTTGATTTTACTGAAATGCGAAACTAATTTATTTTTCCCGAGGCTAGCTTAATTGAAATAAAAACTATTTTGGTGAGCTGACGTCTTACATGTGTAAATATAGCAACACTAGGTTTCAAAACGCGTTCATCGTTTGCAATCCGCCTCTCGAAAGTCTGTTTTGTGCTAAAAAAAATTATTACCATGAACTGAAAGGGTCACAGAATCATTTTCTGAACAATAATTTGATATTGAATTGGAATTAGCATGTAAAGATATTTACATGGTTTAATAATAGAGATAGAACTCATACAGATTCAAAACGAGACCTTGAAAAAAGGACAATATTTCGCATGCGTAGCTTTTGTAAATCGTTGACGTATACACTTAAGCATTCCTTAAAACATGAACTGATGGCTATGTGAATGAAACTAAACCAATGCATCTAATCATAGAAGACAATCATCTAATATGTCTCCCTCGTGCAAACGTTCGAATAAAGCAATTACATTTAAGAGGACAATGACACAATTGAACGATTTCATAAACAAGTATATTATTCCAATTCATGTTTGTACATGTATATTTAATATATAATATCCCTTTATGCATGTGCTAAAACAAAGTTTCCTTCTCTTTGCTATACGTATTAGTTGGGTTTTTTTTATCGCTGAAATGTAATGCTGTGTACAGAGTTATCGTTCTTTACGAGGAGTGAAGTAATTAGAACGGGAATACAAAGCTCAAATACGGTCACTAAATACACGATTAATCATTGTCTTGTATTTAAGGAAAGTTAGTCAGGGAATTAAAGATGGCAGGAAGAATAAATATCCATTATTTGCCAATCAATTAAGAGGTATATTGGCGTTCTCCGAGTAAGGTCGATACGTTGTCTTGGGATGTTTGAAGAGACGCATCGCCGAAACACGACGGAAATGTGTCAAATTGATGTTAAGCATTTGTAGAGTAATGGAAAGCAAACATCTGATTGCTTAGTCTTGTAGTGGACATGGGCTCAGCGAAAGAGGATGTTTTGTCATTGAAACCACTCACGGCCTGGATTGGCGATACTGCAGTTTTATGATGTGCCCTGCAAGTCCCTTTTAAAAACAGTGTAGAAAACGTAAAAACCGCACGCACGCACGCACGCACGCACGCACGCACGCACACACACACACACACACACACACACACACACACACACACACACACACACACACACACACACACAACACACCACACAACACACACACACACACACACACACACACAACACACACCACCACACACACACACACTCTATGTCAGAAAGAGATTAAAAAATAATCACAGTGTGCGTAACAATGGCAAAAATCTGATGATGGATTAAGATTATATAGGGGTAGAATAAATTTATTTTAAGGGTCTTCATGGACCTATGTGATCTCTGCACGCCTTTAAGATTTGCTTCTTTTATTCGTAGCCCAAAGGACAACACAACAAATGAAATACAGGCATTCAATATGGGACACCATTAGTTAACAGAACACCACGTAGAACGCGTTTAGGCATAACTGATTAATATTCTTACTAAAGAACCAACATTATTTTTATTGATGTATTAAATGGCTTTTTTTCTTCTCTTCCTGGTCAGCGAAGCAGCAGAGACACCACGAATTGTTTCAAAGCCTTCATTAAATCACAGTTATGATTGCATACCAGTAGATCTAATGCAATGCATTGATTTTCTCGGCGGAAATAGCCAGCAGCACCTTTGAGAATTATGAACTCTGCAGAATCGGTAGCAATAAATCACAACTTCAAGAGAATTCAAGTATTCAGTTTATTATTGAAATTGATTTTTAAAAAGGATACATACATGTATATGTGAGAAAAGGAAAAACCAAACAAGAAAATTATAAAACAAAAAAAAAAAAAAAAAAAAAACAACACACAAACAAACAAACAAACAAAAAACAAAAAAAAAACAAACAAAAAAACCCCAAAAAACAAAAAACAACAAAACAAAACAAAAACAAACAAAACCCTTCAAAACAAAACCTCGGCATAAAAAAGATAAAATAAAAAGAAAGAATAAAATCATATTTAAAAAAAACCCCAAAATACAAACAAAGTACAAAACATATACTATACATGAACAACTGTAGCTCGATTAAGTATCGTCGCCGAGCGGTATGAAAATGACCATGCAGTTGATCAAGGAACGTGTCGCATTTGGGTATCAAATACAAACTTTGCAACTAGGCGTTCCCTACAAACTACACATGTACGTACATTGTCAACATACCTGAAAAAAAGTGACATGGGAAGAGCTGGAGAAAAGAAAGTCATCAACTATTAATTAATGTCTACGAAAATATTCTCAATAAGCTTCCCGAGAATCGTTCAGTGGTCGTGATTAAACGAGAACCAGTGTAATATCAAGGTTCATGAATCAATGATAGTTTCTATCAGAATTTCCATCCCAGAAACAGGTGCAATTGATAAACTGACGGATAGACCTCATATGTATGTCCCTCATTCAGCGCGTAGGGTTCTCCGAGTTGCTCATCTTCAAAATAGAAATACAATTTGAGGGTTGTTTGTTTGGTACCCCCCTTCTTCGGCCGCTTGTTGGCCGTATCTTTAGTTATGTTTAGTAAATATTTAAACCCTATTCACACTTTAGATATGTCTGTTTTTCTTATTTCAAAGTGTTGAAAGAAAAGTGAGGTTGTTGTCGTGGTTTATGGGATACAAGGATATTAGATAGATCTGGTTTTCATGTCTTTGGTACAACTGATGCAAGACGAAGGTGGGAATTCATTTACAAACATTTTGCTCATCAAGTTTAACAATATATTCGGAAAGCTAATTTCAAATAAGCAATAAAGTTTTGAAAATTGATTTTAGCTTAGCTTATCATATTACACCATTCAAAATAATATTGGTTTACGAATGGATGTATTCCTGCCTATGAGAGATGACATTTTCGTGTGGTAACGAAGAGTATATTTGAAATATTTCCATCTATCAAATGTCTTGGAAATAGTTATTATTTGGATATGTAATATGTTCTAAAATATTGTAAACAGGAAGCTTTATTGCAATTCTCCATTTGCTGTTAATAATGATAATTGCGAAATAAGTAGCTAGTGTTCAATTATTACATTTACATGTACTTCGTTATATTTCCAATGTTTCTGGCATTGATAAATTTGCGAATTGTAACCATACACGAAGGTTTTCCCTCATGTTGTAAACAATCGCGTATTAATACAGAAATACATGTATTTGATACATGTAACTCTAGTACGTTTGTACGTCAATTTTAAGGGCTTGGAATTCCGACAGAAAATAAAGCTGAATGTAAAATATAAGAAATAAATTTCATTTTTGAAAATACGCGCCTCATGAAACATACTGAGGTGAAGCGTCAGAGTTCATTCCTTCATGTATCTTCAAAAATGAAATTTATTTCTTGAATATATTTGCAAAATTTTACCTACTCTCGTGCATATATATGACACTGGACTTGTGAAGTTTTCGTTATACTGCAAGCAATAATCGAGATCGAGGACAAGCAGTTATATTCCAGTAAATTGCCAACTTCGGCTTAATATGCGATAATTGAATAAAACAATTATTCTGTAAATTTAATATTGTTACCATCATGCATCTGCCAGGGTACCATTTAAACTAAATTTCCCAACAAAAAATCAATGGCAATGTCATGTCGTCTGGACGAGTTATTCGGAGGGGAAATGAATTCTCCGGCAATCGATTTTTTTCTCTCTTTTCTCTTTTAAAATTCAGGAAATGATTATCAGCATTTGTAACAGATATATTATGGTCTGTAAATACCGGAGTCAATCTGAACGCGACTCTTCCATTCAAATGATAGCACATAACTAGAAACAAAGAACGTTTAAGGAAGATTTTGCACATACAACTTCAAGAGATAAGATATAATAAGACTATATATGACCCTCATTTTGAGAGGTTATTATGGATAAACTATAAATTTTAAATAGTAATCCAGATCTCCCTCTTTTTTTTAATCTCAAGACAATTATCAGTTTATTACAGAAAGGTTGCAAAATTAATGGAAATTCCGAATTTCCTCCGTTTTGGAGAAAAAATTTGAGAAATTTTGAAAAATATGTTGCTTCACAAGGTATAGAGCACATTATTTCTTATCTCTCAAACTCACATATTTCATACATTCTGTATCAGCTGCAACTTTGGTATATACAAATGGTACATTTGGTAAACTTGCTCCGTGTTTGCAAGAGCAAAATGTAGGTAAAATTTCCAAAAAGTATGTCGTACGTGAATATTTTAATTTGCAACCCTTAATTTATATTATGAAATAGAAGTGCAAATGAGGTCACAGTGGATTCCTTATTCTGCATGTACTTTGTCCTTTCTCGCCATATTACTGTACGTTTTCAATCCGTTGTAAATCACGTGACATAACAGACTTAGTTAATGCCAGCCTACTTGAAATTCAACCGCACTTTCAAAAAAGTAGTTGCACTCTTGGTATATGCTTTATGTTTCAAAGGAAAAAACTCACGACCAATAGCAAACTTTTGACTCGGATCAGGCATTTTGTTAACCAACACACTCTGTCAGAAGTTCATTTGTGTACGATTTCTAACTGAATTATCTTTCGTATAGAAATGACAACGAGAATTTACAACGGAATTGACTACTGTAGTTGTTTGTCTAAACCGTTAAGTTCTTTTATGTAACGAGATAGTGTCTGTAATTTTTACAGATGCACAATATAAAGAGAAAGTGACTAAAAAAATTCTCAAGATGGTTCCAGGAATATTTTGCCATGCGACTTGCCCGCCATGAACTTGCAAAACCTTGAACAGAATAAACATGAAACAATATAGTGATTTGTGTACAAGTGGGCGAGGTCTTTTCAATTTTGCTTGAACAGCATTCAAAAAACCTAATAAACTTTTCCACTTTTTCGTTCCAAACAGATTTTGCAAAATTGCTGACTAGTAATATAGACTGCTAATTTTTTTTCCCTCAAACTTGATAAGCGTGCAGGAGGAATCTTTTCTTCGTCATTTTGTGCAAACAGTTATGCTTATTTCCATCGGTAAAAGTAATCGAGTCTCAAAGATAAGCAAGCCAAATATACAAATCCCAGACTAATGAACTCTGAAAATGCGATAAGCTGTCCCGTTTAGTTATATTACTGTGTGCTTCATATCCTTTCCTTCCAATTTTCCTCGTAACATTATACTCATTCCTAGGAATATAATGCCTCTGTATTATTACACTAATCAGTAAAATCAAAATGGCGGGAACATTACTGTGAACCCTCAACGTAATAATCATTTTCAAGTTGACTTCTGAAAGATACCATGGTTTTAATTATGATATTTAACTTAAATTCGTTAAGAATAAAGCACAGTTTAAGAGCAGTGTTCCCACTCTCCATTTATGTCGAAGTTTGACCAATATATACATTGTATACTAAATACATTAAATATAAATCAAATCAAAATATGGCGGTGTGATGAATTTCGAAATATGTCACCTTTCTGTACCTTCCAAAGCTGAAATATATGCTAATAGCATTAAACATATGCTAGTAACATGCAAATAGTACATACTGATAATGCTTTTGCTAATACCAATTTTTGATATTATAGATCATATAGGAACTTTCCATATGAACATTATAAACTTTCCCCAAGGTAATTGAAGATAACCAAGTGCTAATAACAATGGTCACGAAATGTGAAGAATAATACAGGATAACCCCCAACATAAATGAAGCATTTTGGCATAACAGACAGTACATGCAACAATGGATGATTCATAGAAGTTTAATCAAAAGATGT
Organism: Ostrea lurida; assembly: GCA_903981925.1. Lineage (NCBI taxonomy): Eukaryota > Metazoa > Mollusca > Bivalvia > Ostreida > Ostreidae > Ostrea > Ostrea lurida. Next base: position 22,311 of record CAJDSM010017967.1, read on the forward strand.
CTTTTTTATGACATGTGCTAAGTTTGTTGAATGGGCTGGGATAATGAGAGAATACAGGTTTGATTTTCGTTGTATGGAATGTGGCACATTTAAGAATTTCAGAGTGCATTTTGTGTACAACAAGGCCTTGGCCTTAAACAAAGAAAATTTACTGAAAAAAAATCAATTGCTCTGTTGGAAGAAATGTGTCATGTGGTATAATATAGTGATTGGCACAGCAACGGGAACGGGATCAGACATAGATTAGATCATTCTATTCCATCTTTTCCAGACGTAAAAGCGATAGGGAACTTAAGTCACCTCACGTTCTGTTCATGGACTTGGGGATTGGATTCCCCGCGCAATATTTGAACTACTTTGTTCTCCGACTGTACAGAGAGTTTATTAATTTATCAAATTTTTTTGCCATTCTGCTCGATTTGTGATGAGGTTTAGCATATGAAGAATTGTTACTTTTGTATCTATGCTGGAAAATTAATTTGGTAGCCACGCAAGAAACTTGTAAATGAAACTCGTATTAATTCATATAAAACTTGTAATGCAATTCTTCTTCTTGCTCAATGTATACATTTTTGCATACTTAAAGCACAAGAGATTCCATTCCATCAGAGAAAGAAATCATTGAATTTTTATAATACATTTACAAATTTTTATAATACATTTATAATTTCCTCCAGCAACCTTAGGACTCCACCCAACGAAATGTTATTTGAGGGGGGGAAAAAATAGCAAAATATGTTCTTTTACGTTGGATAGAAGTCTTATGTTTTTAAAATTTAAAATATAAACAATTTATTTACTTCAAATTAGACTCAATTTTGTCCATCCGTTCCATATGTTCAAGTTGTGCAACTTTTGCATTTATCCCAGACTATGCCAATGGGACCCCTCACTAGATAGTTTGTAAGTGAGGATAAAACTTATGTGTAAAAAAACCCACCCAAAAACAACCACCACATCCTATGGGATATGATATCTCATAGAATCATGATGGTTTCTACATATTTATATCTTCATGATTCTATCTTTGGTAATTTTTGTGGGTTTTTTTTCGCTTCATTCAGATATTGGATTTTTTTTTTTAGCATGAGCGCTTTCGCGACCAGTACATATAGTCGAATACGTGGTTGTTCTATTGATACAACGTTTGTTATCAACTATTATTATCTTTGTTCTCTATATTCTGAATTAGTGAAGAAGATATTTATTTGCCGGAGAAGTAGGGTGGATATAAATGTAAGAAGAGAAAAAAAAAGGAGAAATCCTATTTCACAATAACTTTTTATAAACCTGTATATGTTTCAGCAATACAATGTAAACTTGAATTCAGCCCGTATTGATGCGATTCCCTCTTGATGTCGTGTATTGATAATTGAGCTGAGTATATACGGATGCTTTGTACTGAGTTGAGTTTTTACTGATACCGTACAAAGAAATGAGTCTGCCATGATGCCGAGCGTTGAACCGAGTCCGAACTGATCTTGTACTGAATCCGTAGTAGTGCAAAATGGACTGCGTTGTCTTCTACGGAAGCACTTAGTTGAGTCTGTACTGATACTTAACACTGAGTTTAGTCTATACACGTGCTGATGTCACACTCAAGGTTGAATGTATACTGATGGATTGTAGTGAGTTTATGTTGATGTCTTCAACTGTATATTGTAAGTCCGTGCTGGTTCCTTATACTGAGTTGAGGGTGAATAATCGTACAAAGGGAATCGAGACAAACTCTATCAACTTTCGAGTTTTTCACCTGATGCACGATACGTGTTACTGTAATTGTCATAACACAGAAACATACACATACAACGGTAATATGAAACAAAAAAATTTCTGATTTAGCAAAAAAATGTGATTTTAGTATAAAACCATTGAAAAAAAACCATAACAAGCCCTGCAGAATTGACCGTTTTAGCCTAATGACACGGAATAAATAGAACATGTGTTATTTCTCCTACATTGTTGCAGTTCTGATCTTTCCATGCACGAAACACTTCAAGTACATTGACGGCTTGCAGCTCTGCAAATAGTTCATTTAATTATCATTGGTCTAACCTTTAAATATATATAGACGGCTTACTGATCCATTTATTACAGATCAAGTGTGAATCCCTTTGAGAGAATAATTCTTTCATGTTCAACTGTAGAGCATGAATGTGAACGTTGCTCGGTTAAGAGCCATGGCTTTTGCATGATACATCACATTGAACATGTAAAACTAATCAGCTTACCAGAAACCCGAAAACCTGAAGAACATGATGGATGAATTTATGTCTCAAGTCCGACAACTACCTTACGGAACAAAGTGAATATTCATGAGTGATGAAGTTAGATTAACCCGTAATGTCATATTTGTTTCCAAGGCTCAAGATTAAAGTCACTCATTGGGTATGAAGAAGAATAAAGGTTTGATAAAAAGAAATCATGAGTAAGTTAAAAAAAAAATACTCCATTGTAGAAATTTTTACAATATATCGCTGAAAATTTGATTACAAGAAATCTTGTCAAAGATCCAGTAATTTGTGTTTGATTGGATGTAAGGAGTGAATGTAACGTTGTTTGTTTTCTGGAGGTACATAAACACTGGAAGCAGGGAGTAATTTGTACATGTACATGTATAACCGATTATACAGAAATTCCCCATGCTGCCATGCATTGTCTGTATACTCCTCTTAATACATTTCGTCCCTTTATTTACATTTTATAGAATAAAAAACGATAAAGATTTTTATGTTCCAAATAACTTTCTATACAAAGCAGGCATAAATACATTAAATATATAAAAGCAAATGATTATTACAGGGAAAACATTGGTGATGTCCATATAGCTGAAATCTAATTTTTCAACATTGAATGGGAATCTGAATCCGCAGTACATACATGTTAATATGTTTTACATCATAGGCGTAGCAAGTGGTACGTACCATAATTTTCCAAGGTACAGAAAACCGTACCAATAATTTCAGCAAGTTTAAGTTAAAAACCAATAAAAAAAAAAAAGCTTAATACGAAAATGCAGGATATGTTCTGAAAAGGCTCCAGAATGCACAGATTTGTTTCAAATTTTCAAAAGACCCCCCCCCCCTAGCAAAGGTGCACTTCCGCTTCAGAGCAGTACCAATATTTTTTTCGTTGCTGCGCCTCTGTACATAAGGGTATGAAGTTAAAAACACTGGCAGACATGAATAGGAAGTCATCTTATTCACGCGCAAACAGACACACAACCACACGCATCTGTATCTAAACGGCAATTGTGTTATCAAGATGTATCCATACACTGGCAATCACATGACTGGATGTCATAGATATTTATTCCCACCTGAAGATCAGCTATCGCGGAGATTATTTTGAAATCTAATTACAGTGAACTTATTTCGTAGCTCCGTATGTTTAAACAGTCTGTACAAATTAATATAAAGATGTCAGACGTTGGCTGGTTATCAACTTATTTTTTGACATAATAGCTTTTAAACAAAGCATTGGGTTTTGTATGTATTCTCCCATCCGTCTTCCATCTTGCATCATGAATAAATTCTTGTGAGATCGCGTGGTGGAAGCCAATCTTGATGTCGAAAAATACGATTTACTGAATCAGCTTAAGATATATCAAATAGGTAATTTCTGTATGCAAATTGGATGACTTATTAATGTGTGAATGTAGTGAAGAACAAATGAAAATGTTCTGATCACATCAATATTTTGACAAAGTGAATTCTGTTGTAGCGTGCACACCATTCATGCACGGCACATATACACGAAACAACTAAAAATTTATATTGCATCAGATCAAGCTATACAGGCATTGAACATTATCTAGAGAAAAACCATAGACACTGTGGATCAGAATCACAAGTTCATTCGTTGTGGGTAATAATACTTTCTTCTGTCTAATTTTATCTTCAGTAATTACTGAAAGGAAGCTATATATGCTTTCTTGTAACCAATCACAGGTTCAGTATCTATGATTTCAGTAAGTTCAACAGGGTGACTGACTCTATTTTCGGGTCAATAGACGCCACTGTTAATTAGTGTTTTGTGGTGCACTGCTTGCTTTCTCATCTAAGTTTAAACGTAATACATTTCTCTCTCTCTCTCTCTCTCTCTCTCTCTCCAATCCTTTCTTTCTCTGTTTTCTAATACGTCTACATTTTCCATTTCCTCTCTACCAATTTTGCCTTGTTTCATACGCCATTCTATTTCATTCTTACATATTATAGACAGCATATGTAAACCACTTTGTGAAGTGATAATTGTCTGCGTCGCTATGGAAATTGTTCTTAACCGTTACGTTATTGTTGTGTTTTTGCTAATATTCACTACGAAATTCAATCCCTTCCAAGAAAACAAAAATGCTCTGCAGATTATCCAGTGATCGTTTGGCATTTGCTAGTCGATACAAGCATGGGACATACGACTGAATTAAGTATTGCATAGAGGCTGTCGGAGAGATATGTCGCTTGTGGAATCGTCAAATGACACGAAATCAATTATGTTTGATAGCTGGATTATATAGTTTATTCCGACACTGGTTGACATTACAAATATATAAAATTCCTTCTGAGATGTGACAGAATGGATATTTAATTCACCACGACATTTATCTGTGTTTTACATCGTGTGTGCTTTTTCGCAATTCTCTTCAATTTGTGGAAGCCGTGAGATGACCTTTATGACGTCATGACGGGGCATCATGCAGCTATTCATTCGCGAGGCATGTATGTAATAATCTATTTTTATCTTCCACTTTTTAATATGCTCCAAGCAATATGTCTCACTACTTTCTTCATCGGAAGTAAACTGCATTATTTTTGCTCAGGTGCATCATATCATAACTTTCTTGAATCACTAAATGATACCAAAGGAAATCTTGTACAAACAGTCGGCGGCATTTCCTCGTGTTGCCAGGAACCGTTCCAAAACGTTGTTCCTTCACTCCAAAATGTCTGTACTGATAGCTCCGCACATTATTCTATCCTTTAAATCTATACAGAATATAATTTCCGTAATGAAAAGCTTATTGCTGTACAAAATACTTTTAATTATGCATTCAATTGGAAAACCAAATTTTAGTTTGCAGTAGAATTGCTCTTTTCAATGCATGTGGTTGTATAAATAGGTTGACCTGTATCATGTTTGGTAGTCTATCCGTCTTGTGGCAATCTTGATTTGATAAAAGATATAAAAGATACTGGAAGTAGGAAATGCTTAATTAAATTACCTCTTAACAACTGGAAACCTTTGTTAACGAACCTATTTTTGGAATGGAGAGTTCTACGCGGCATAGGAAAACAAAATGTACTATGGTGACTATATTGTAACCAACACAAGCATGTAATACAACCAAACATGTGTAATGAAAGGATATACATGTACACGTGTGTGTCTGGAAAGTAGGGACTACATGCATCTACTTTCACTGATAACGCATCACTTGCAATTGTCTGGACACATTAAAACTATTGCATTTTATCCACAAAAAAAATCTTCTGAATCCCTGTTCTTGCTTTGCATTGTCCCTGCATTCACTAGCAATATTCTTCTTGTATTTCAATTTATTTGAATTTTTTTTTTTTTTTTCAATTTACTAAGAAATATTCGACATTAATTCTTTTCATAAAAAATTAACATGCATCATTGCTTTTCCTGTTTTTAATTCATTATTTTTAACACACACCCTTCCACTAATTACTGGTATTATTTATGGTAAAAGAATATGGTACTTGCCAACCTCAAAAACTTGTAAAGATTTTCTCTATGTACACCTATGTAAACCTTTAGTATATCGCTATATTTCACACATACCGATGATTTAATGTAGGTACATGCGTGCAAGAAATTGATATGCGTATGGTATGCTATGTGCATTGTATCTTTTAAACACAGTACTGTTATCCAGATGAGTGATTTTTCAAAGAGAAATGAACCTCTGCAATACAGAAAATTATCTCGGACCAAACATTGAAAACCACGATATCTTATCGTTAAAAACTATAGAAACATTCGAAGTGTCTTTATGTCGATATCGTTTGAATCAAAATTCTTAAGAAATACTTCGCAAAAACAACAACAAATCGCTGCAGGTAAAATACCAATCGTATCAAAAATCATATTAATCGGATTACCGCGCAACACGTCCTCCTGCTTTATTATTAAAAGCACGTGTTCTCTTCGTGTGTTTTGAGTCTCGAATCTCCCGAGACCCCACGTGAATTCTCTACATATTACAAATTTATGTAATTACCGGGATATACAGCATCCAGACAGTCGCATATTAAAGTGCAGAACATGGAATGGTAGGGGTTGTTTGTTTGTTACATCGTTGCTGGGAGGTTCTGTGCTTTTTATGAGCGAACTCACAAAAGGTTTTGAATACTTTTAGGACAAATCATAGAACGTTTGACGTCAAATGTGTTGATAGAAAGTGTTCAGTTACTCGCAGAACTAATTAAATGCACTGGGTTTTGATTAAAATTGTAATGAATTTAAAACACATAACGAATGTTGCAACTTATTTCTAGATTGCACAAGCACGCTGAGTATTCAGTATAAAAAAAAAAACCAATAACAGAGAATCTCGCTCTGGTTATATGTTTGATATTTTTTACAGAATACATTTCAAAAAATGGAGAAATATACGACTGCTAATTGAAAAAGACCTTAGAGCGTTGTTTAAGCCCTACAATATTTTCAAAATTTAAAACAAGAATCATTCGAGGTCGATATAGCACTGACAAACTAGTGGCGCAAAATGATTAATTTTGTGTCATTAGACCCAATTTTCAGTGAGAGATCTTTGATAAACTCAGAAAAGGATGATGAGGTAGAGGTGAATCATCCTAAGCGACTTGAAGCTACTTTGATACCCATCTGATATTAACTGGCTTGAAGAAAATCAATCTATTGAAGTTCTAGAGGCGACTGGGGTATTATTCCAAGACACCTACATACATGTAGACATAACTCGGTTATTCAGAATACATTTCAAACACGAGTTCTAGATTCTAGTAAATCCTTGTTCCCAGTGGTATTTTTATCTAAGTTGTGACAGAAACGAATTCCTAATACACACTGACGTCAGTTGACAATTTATTAGTTTTTGAACTGAGGGAAAAAACCTCATTCCATTCGTCATTTCTTAGCTCCGGAAAAATGATATGATTGGTTTTATCAGAAACCACAACGGAAAGAACATCATTCTGGGATTGCGAAATATTCGAAAAGAGGAGAAAATCTGTTTGCCACAGATATTCTGTATTATTATTATATTTTTCCTATTTGTAATCCGTTGTTGAATTTCTTCACTGTAGTTATATTGTGACCTTGTACTCATGGAAAAGATTGGTGAAGTCTAATCCATATATGCTAATAAAATAATAATAAAATATTGTATAAACTGAAATATACATTATTACATATAATAAACAATTTAGAAACACCAAAGCCTAGTATGATAGCAGTGTCCGTCTCAGAACCCAGTAACCCAGGACAAAACAATGCCCACCACACGTATAACCAGAATCTGCAGATCTAACCATTCCCCTTGACACCACATGTTATGTAATGCTCAAATGGTGGATAAGTGATTACTGTCAAACAAATGCTAAATGAGGTGCCAGTTATTGTACTAATAAGCAACATACAAGTCCACATTTATTAGGTTAAGGGGTTGATCAAAGCTATTCAAAAACTACCAAGGCGTCTTTCGAAGTGGTAGCATGGTTTTCTCTTTGGTGCAATGCTCAGTGTACATGTAAAAGGTAAAGGTTTTTCAATTTTCCTGTAAAAAAAATTTGCGCAACAATGGACATAACATTTTAAACTAAGAATTGTAATCCTGTGGTTGAAAAATCATATAGTACTCATATATTTGGCACGTACTAGATTGTAAATACATGTAGTATTAAAACATTTTACTAAATGTGGCGACTTGGAGATTCTTTAGTTAAAGGTGAAACTTTGGGGATTCTTTAGATAAAGGTGAAACTGGTTATATAACATGTTTAATAAATTAAACTTGCGGGTGTATACATGACTTAGACGCGGAGGATTTTGTTTAGTTTCGTTGTCGATATCCCTCGAGTTAGTTTACATTTTACACTAAGAGTGTACGACTTACCGTTTCAGAAAAAAAAAGTATCATCTGCGTGAAGAGATATGAGAAGCTGTGTGAAAGGATCATAATCTAACGTTTCGAAAATAATCTCAAACATTGCGCTGATAACGCTCCCATCGTTTTCTGCAGGTATTGTGAGCAAAACCATGTAAACAAAGCCAATTATGTCATTCAAATACAAGTCATACTGAGTCACGACTAGTCGTCTAGGGATTGGTGGTTTCAACCTGTGCTGTGATTACGTCATATGCGAGGCAAGAGGTTCTTCGTGTGTTTCTCAATACTCTGAAGTTGTGTCCAATACTTCACCAGGAAATTACACGTGGGATACTTAAAATCTATTTTAACTACTGGAATAAATATTGACAAGATCTGTTTATTTTTGCGTACGAGCGCCGCGCGTGCAATCAGATTTTTTCGCAGAAAAGTTGGATAAGAAGATCAGTGCTGACAAGGTTCCACGAGGAATTGATAGACGGGCAACCTCTAAAACATCATTAACGTCAAAATTCATCGGAGATGAAAACAGGGATATGTACACATTGTTACAGATTTTGGTAGACTGGTCGTAACATTGTATCAGTGGTCTCGACTTGACTTCTATGGATATTGATACTAACTTTGGATGTAATTGCAATCGGATCTAGAATGGATAAAGCCGTCCGGATAGGAAATGAAATAGGTGACGAGTTTTATTACTTTTGATAATTAACTTTTTTGTATTTTAGGACATAGTCGTAATTGCATTTGGCATGGACATGGTAATTAGACGCGTTTACTGTATGTCGTGTACGCCACGCGAATGAAGAAGTTCGGTCACTATATCTATAGAATGAAACTATCCAAGTCTCTTAAAATCTTACTTTTAGTGTGAAAATGGACTGTCTTTGGCCTAGGCTAATAGAATGACTTTATTTTGTAATTGTTATCGGGTTGACAAATAATTTATTTCGTACTACTGGAACAATATTTAAATATTTGATAATAAACAATTCGGTGTACAGAATTAGGTCTGGATGTTTTCTGTGCACATTTGCACCAGTGTTAATAATGAGTAATTGAATGGCATGGTATGAAGACGGAACCAGTGTCGGATATATGATCCATCTCTGCAAGTGGTGGCACATGGTTTCGATTACCTGTGCACATCTGTGCGTTATCACAAAGTAATGTGCATGGAAGATGCTTGATTAGCACCCAGTCGGACAAAATATCTTGGTAATATAATATTGCGTCGATATAAAATGGTGGAAATGTTACATTAAGTCGATATGTAAAGGATTCTGATTCACTAACCATGAAAATGTGATTAAAGCATGCACGGATCCAGGATTTTTGTTCGAGGTTGGGGGGTTGGGGCTCGAACTGTTGGCAAGACAAAAACGTACGCCTTCTACGAATGATCGAGCATGTGAGGATTATGGACCAATGATCATTGATAGAGTACAAAATGGGGCGGGGTGGAAACAAATTGTCATTTTATCTGATTTTTCAACTATGTCCAGGAGACAAAAGACACCGAATCTGAATTCCTAAACTTTTCGACGTGTGCCGATTTTTTTCTGGTTTGAGGTGTTACATGTATTTAGTAACAGAGACTTGTTGAAAATTCTTCGGTTTCCCTGCCTGATATATGATATTTGTAATGACGTTAATGTAGTGACAATCTAAACTGTAAAAACGTCAATGTTTTTTCTGACAATGCAGTACATGTATAATACTGTCAGGCAATTGTTGATATTGTTCAAAACTTTGTTGTTGGTAAAAATCGTGTAAATGTTGATACATCGAATCCTATCCTATGATTAAACATCGAAGATTGATAAAATTCTTACATTAATTAGTAGTAATTATGTAAATTGTAATGAAAGAAGGATACTAAACAAACCGTTCTAGTATATATTCGTTTGAGACCACTTAATTTTGCATAATTATTTCATGATAGTCTGTCCTCAATACTTAGCGTACGAATGGAATAGCTCATTTTGTCATACAATGACATATATACTTTGCAATCCAAAAATAAGGGGTGGTCTGGAACCCCCCCCCCCCCCCCTTTAGATCCGCATGCTGAGATGTTGCATGCTGAGAGAGTGAAACATATCAATATATGATTGTTCTTGAGAAATACACGTATTTCTAAGAGTTGTAAAATGTGCATTAAAACAATGTGTATAATCAAATCCATACAGCTTACTTGAAAATAAATATTACGTCTTATATATATATATAAAATTTATCTCTATTTTTGAAAAATACATGAGGGTATGAATTGCGACATCTCACGCCGATATATATATATGCATGTACTTCACGAAGCGCTAACAAAAAGTAAACCTTCGTGATATCCTCATGTATCGAAAATGAAATTTATCTTTCCTATTTGCATATTCTACTTTCATTTGAATCATTTCTGTCAGGATCCCAAATCGTTAGAATAGACGTATACAGTGTTCTAGATATCGAGATTCATACGCGCACTGTTCACTACTGCTGCAGTGCATTCACGAGGAAATGGCCTGTTATTACAATTTGTAAAGATACGCAAAACATTGGCAATGTAAATATTTAGAATTATCTGCATTTGTCTGCCATTTGCATTAGTGTAAGATCTGTCTGAGAGATACAAAAGGAAAGTCAATGGTTGGGATTGATCAAGATTAAAAATCGTAAATTACACTTAAATGGGGTCAATTATCTTGCGATGCCATGTTTTATTCATCTGGCATCCGCAAACATTGCATATATTTGTATATCTTACATGTATTGAATGAGATTAAATCCGTTAATATGGATAGAAATGGCATAAGGGGAAGGGACCCTGGCTACATCCTTTGATAAAAATCTCTCGTTTTTCCCTCTATTATCATTAGTGTATGGAAAAGTGCATACCACCTTAAAAACTATGTATGGATGGTTTATTTTTCTTTGATGGTTCCCATTTGAAACCATTCGGTCACCAGCGTTTTAACCAGTTCAACCCGCCTCACCGATGCCAAAAAGTCATTGATTTGCTATAGCGTATCCAATGATTGATAGCAACCGGGCTCTTCGTTACCAACAGGGAAATTGCAATTTTCTTGATAATTATAATTGAATTATGGTAGAGTTTTAGTGTTAACAGTTAATACACTTCGACGCGCTTTGCTGCGTCGGGCGTTTATACGGTAATAATTATACATCATTTATGAAGAAACAAAGAGATTGAAATAGCACCCGCGGCGAAATCATATATACTTATGGTCGTTATTGGAAGTCTGTAATCCGTATCCCTATCATAAATACATCTAAAATTTATGGAAAGGGTAGTTACTGGACGTAAGTTTCACTGAGATATCAAATATTACACACAGCTTCAGAACAATTGATATTAATTTGATAAAAGTAACGAAATCTGTGAAGAAGTGTATATTTTTCTGTGGAGGTATGGATGGGAAGAAAGGTATGGAAATGTAGATTACATGTAGCGTTACTGTACGTAAATAGTTGTAAGTCTAATATATGTAAATAATCTTTAATATTCATGATAATATACTTCAAGAGACAGAGGACTGCGTGATATATCAACAGAATTTTTTTGGATGTACATTTGTATCTCGAACACTGATATCTCGAATACCATGGCAATGTCGAACTGATTTAGAGTCCCAGCTACCTATATACTGAGTAGTTTTACCCTCGATATCTCGAATCCATGGATATCTCGAACTCTTTTCTTGGTCCCATCGAATTTGAGATAACGAGGTTCGTACTTTGATTTAAAACCGTTATTTTACATGGTTAATTCCTTTATCTTCAAATGTTTAATGATTAAGGAATGACATTTACTAAACAGAAGTTACCTGTAGGCATAAATTATAGTTTATTCACTGCGAAGAGTTTAACAATGATTTGCTAATATCAAACATAATACATAATAAACATAATACATCAGCATTTAAAGAGAATAACTTTTACCGCTTACCATCGTTTTTAAAAGTTATACCAGACAATTGTACGTGTACTTTGTCAAAATATTTGATCGTGAGAAATACGTTCAAAGAAAGAAAATTGAATTACTTGTCAAGTTTAAGTGCTTTTTACGAATGGTGCAAAAATGTATCAATGACGTAAATTAAGCATTGTGATGCATATCGAAATGTTGTTGAAACCGTCATAGTGAAAGGTGAACCCAGGTATACTGTACTTGATTTGCAGTTGAAGATATCGGGTGCTATGCATATTTGACCATATTTCTCACTTTCTCTGATTGTAGGATGGACAGTATTATTGGGTCTGTTGGTCGAGTAGCCAATGTCAAGGTCCGGAATGACGATGATCTGGTAGACCGACTCAATCATTTCTACACCACTGGCATTCTTATCATCTTCACCGTGGTGGTCAGTGCACGCCAGTACGTCGGCGACCCCATCCGATGCTGGTGTCCGGCAGAGTTTCCGGGGACACACGTGGACTACACAAACAATATATGCTGGATCTCAAATACTTACTACATACCATTAGACGAGGTAAACATCTTTTTAATTACCGGTACACGAATGCCGAATCATAATCCATATTTCATAGATTAAGAAAATCATGCATTTTTCATTTTGTTCTTTTAAGCAGAGACACGTACATTTTGTTATATATGTATGTCTCTGTTTTAAGACAGTACAACGAGGGAAGGGTGGTGGTGGTTAATATTTAGATATCTTGAAATATCCTCCTTAGATACATGTACATGTAGCTGTTATCGAAATATTCTGGTCAAGGGAGATAACTTAAATAAATTGTTAGATTCGTATAATTTGAAAGTGTAATAGGTTTGCTGCAATAATTATTACAATATTTAGTATAATAGTGCAGCGCCAAATTATTGATGGTGATGTTGTTTCCTGATATTTCCAAAAGTAGCACCACTTTCGTCATCATTTCAGCTTTTACTTGTGATGTCACCATTATATGCTAAAATCAATAATTTGGCGCTATAGGGTAGGGTGGTCTAACTTCGACCGA